>CAWUFW010030692.1:0-16774 GCA_963921515.1 Calotriton arnoldi
GGCCTGCATTGTGGGATCTCCCTGCCCAATCCAGTCATCATTATTGTCAGAAACAGTGGTTCCTGTGGAATAATAAAATCATGTGTTGATATTGAGATGCACAATCGCAATGGAATGGTTAAAATGATATCAGAGGACGAAGAAACCACATACACCTATGGTTCAGTTTGATACAGTCGTATTTTATATTTTTCAAACAGAATTCTATATACAATGCAAAAGAAAATGTGCGTGGTGTCCCCAGTGAAAAACAAGAACCTAAAGTATTGGTGACACAATTGTAACAGTATTTTACAAGGTTTCCAAAGTATTCAAAAAAGTCGACCATTTAGCAAATCTATACACAATACACAGCAGCTATATACAATAATACGCACTGTTAATGGTTCACTTTCTTTTGTTGCCGACGACGTTTCGACCCTATACGTGGTCTAGGGTCTCATCAGGACCTAAGGATGGAGGGACATCTAGGAAAAGAAGAATAAAGTAAGCATGTGGCCCATGTACCGGCACAAATGCGACAAAATAGATAAAAGGGCATTAAATTCAAGAGTACCTGATGGGTGGACTGCGCAGCCGCATGAGGTGTACGTGCCAACAGTGGGCGATAGTGAAAAAGATAAACGAGATACTCACAAGGGCACCCAGCCGGTACTGATTATGTGAGAAGAAAAAGAGAAGAATATTTAGTAGGGGACAGCAAGCAAGAGGATAGGGATGCTGTAAGGGCTGCCCACTGAGGAAACCTTACCCCAAGTGAGTGTGAAGGCTGGCAATCTGTGGGTAGCTCAGCACTGTTACTGGACTGATGATCACAGAAACGTGTATGAAGACGGTAATGAGAATGGGAGACAATCAGGGCCTGCGCAAGTCAGGTGTATTTCTATAAAATATATCCCTCAGGCGACTGAATTTACCTGGAGTTGGTGTTAATCACAGGCGGTGCTGTCGCGCTGACCTGTGGTTCACGAGTGTTCAATATGGTGGTCCGTACCTGAGAATGGCAGGGGTGACGGAATTACACTTGGTCCCAAATCATAATTGCGTAGCGCGGTGGAGAAATGGGGGACAAGGCCAAAGATTCTTACCTTAATGTAGTGTGAAGCTCGTATAATGGAGCGAGCTTGCAGTAACCAGCGTTTGTCTGTCTGCAATCTTCTTCAATGAAGATGAATCCTGTAATTAGCAGGAATCAACCGATTAGTGAGGCAACAGGGAAAGTGAAGCTACTGGAGGCCCTACGAGTGTGCAACACTGTCAGGTTCTTACCTTCAATTAATGGAGTCCTCAAGGTGCGTGATGGTCGACTGAGCGGGCAGCACAACAGCGTTAGTCTGTCTGCTATCGGCCAAATGACAGTGAGCATGTGCTTACTCGGCCCTTAAATACATCGTCTACCCGCCGAAAAATGGAGTGACCTGCAGGCATCACAATCAAATGTTGCAGCACCGTGTCATCCGGTTTTCGGTTGAAAAAAATAAAAAGTAAGGAAAGACCGGAGAGTGAACAGTCAACAGATGAGTAAAGAGAAGGTAATTACAGAATAAAGGATAAGATTACACTGAAGCAAAAAACGGCTGTGACACAGAAGGGGGACATTTTTAATAAACAATACGTGTCCCTTGTGAGTATATGTAAAAAAGCGGTTGCAAAAGTGATTGGTACTGCATACATCAACACGCAATCATATGGAGGATCGCGTTGTGAATTATAACAAAAAGCGTATGGGAGGACATTTCCCTGTCATAGTTGATGTGCTTTGTTTATTTTCGTAACACATTTAAAGCGTGTATCTTACAACTGACAAAATTGTATGTGGAAGTTTTCCAAGATTGGGCGCAGACATAATTACACAGTTTCTGTAACTAATAAGTATTTCATGTGCCTTTTAAAAAGAATTTGTTTTTTAAAAATGAGCAGTTATAACAGAGACTAATACTCCGTGATTCATCCGGTATGGATGGCATTATGTGATGGCATTTATTTAATGCGATTTTATATAGCGCGAACATTACCCAAAGGTGTCAGAGCGCTTTACAAAAGAACCAGTTGCGTTACATAAGGACTTTGGATTACATGAGTTACATAAGAGATACAAACAGAAAAAATTGCAAATGTACAAGTTGTAAAATCACTCAAGGAAGAGATACAAACGGATAAACTCTAAAATCACATAGGAATGGTAGTAAGTACAAAGTTCTACTACATATACTAGTGGTTAGAGTTCTATATATACAAATAGTAAATTCACTCAGGATTACATTTTAACAGCGATTAGGCTTGGACAAGTATATATTACATATTTACATATATATATATATATTCATGAGTTACAGAAGCATGGCTCAGGCATAGGGAAAAAGCAGGCAAGGGGAGAGAAGTTCAGGGGAGAGAGGAAAGGAATAGGGGAGGTAGAAAGAGAGTGAGGGAGGGAAGAGGTAGGGGAGGGGTGATGAGTGATGGGATCAGGGGCATCAGAATTTTTCACAAATGATGAGAAGATAGACGATCGAAAGGTCGCCCAGCTAGAGACCGGCGGGACCGGAGGTACGGACCAAGGTCGCTAAGATGGCGGATAGGACAAGAGTGTCTTTAGGAGATGGTCCCAAAATGGCGGGGTGCATATGAGTCCTAGTCCAAAAGTGTACACTCTACGTACACCTCCTGCCTCTCTACATTCTACGTACACCTTGTGCCTCTGTACATTCTACATACAGCTCCTGCCTCTGTACATTCTACATACAGCTCCTGCCTCTGTACATTTTATGTACACCTCCTGCCTCTGCACATTCTACGTACACCTCCTGCCTCTGTACATTCTACGTACACCTCCTGCCCCTTTACATTCTACGTACACCTCCTGCCTCTGCACATTCTAAGTACACCTCCTGTCTCTGTACCTTCTACGTACACCTCCTGCCTCTGTACATTCTATGTACACCTCCTGGCTCTGTACCTTCTAAGTACACCTCCTGCCTCAGTACATTTTACATACAACTTCTGCCTCTGTACATTCTACATACATCTACTGCCTCTGTACATTCTATGTACACCTCCTGCCTCTGCATGCTCTATGTACACATCGTATCTGTGTACGCTCTACGTACACCTCCTGCCTCCATAAGCTCTACGTCCTCCTCCTCCCTCTTCCCTCGCTGTGCATACTCCCCCTCTTACCTCTATGCACACTACTCCCTCTTTCCTCTCTGTGCACACTCCTCCCTTTTCATTCTGTGCACACTCCTCCCTCTTCATTCTGTGCACACTCCTACCTCTTCCTTCTGTGCCCACTCCTGCCTCTTACCTCTGTGCACACTCCTCCCTCTTTCCTCTCTGTGCACACTCCTCCCTCTTCATTCTGTGCACACTCCTCCCTCTGCTCTCTGTGCACACTCCTACCTCTTCCTTCTGTGCACACTCCTCCCTCTTCCCCCTGTGAACACTCCTGCCTCTTCCTCTGTTCACACTCCTCCCTCTTCCCTCTGTGCACACTCCTCCCTCTCTCTCTGTGCACCTCTCCCCTCTCTGTGCACATTCCTGCCTCTTCCCTCTGTGCACACTCCTCCCTCTTCTTCTGTGCACTCTCCTGCCTCTTCCTCTGTGCACACTCCTGCCTCTTCCCTCTGTGCACACTCCTCCCTCTTCCCTCTGTTCACACTCCTCCCTCTTCCCTCTGTGCACACTCCTCCCTCTTCCTCTGTGCACACTCCTACCACTTCCCTCTGTGCACACTCCTACCACTTCCCTCTGTGCACACTCCTCCCTCTGCCATCTGTGCACACTCCTCCCTCTGCCCTCTGTGCACACTCCTCCCTCTGTGCACACTCCTCCCTCTGCCCTCTGTGCACACTCCTCCCTCTGCCCTCTGTGCACACTCCCCCTTTTCCCCCAGGGCACACTCCTCCCTCTTCCCTCTGTGCACACTGCTGCCTCTTCCATCTGTGCACACTCCTCCCCCTTCTCCCTGTGCACACTCCTACCACTGCCCTCTGTGCACACAACTCCCTATGCCCTCTGTGCACACTCCTCCCTCTGCCCTCTGTGCACCTCTTCCCTCTGTGGACACTCCTCACTCTGCCCTCTGTACACCTCTTCCCTCTGTGGACACTTCCCCATCTGCCCTCTGTGCACACTCCTCCCTCTGCCCTTTGTGCACACTCCCCCCTCTGCTATCTGTACACCTACCCCCTCTGTGCACACTCCTCCTTCTTCCCCCTGTGAACACTCCTGCCTCTTCCTCTGTGCACACTCCTCCCTCTTCCCTCTGTGCACACTCCTCCCTCTCCATGCACACTTCTCCCTCTCCCCTCTATGCACACTTCTCCCTCTTCCCTCTGTGCACACTCCTTCCTCTGCTCTCTGTGCAAACTCCTCCCTATGCCGTCTGTGCACACTCCTCCCTCTGCCCTCTGTACACACTCCTCCCTCTGCTCTGTGCAGACTCCTCTCTCTTCCTCTGTGCACACTCCTCCCTCTGCTCTGTGCACACTCCTCCCTCTGCCCTCTCTGTGAACACTCCTCCATCTCCCCTCTGTACACACTCATGACTTCTCCCTCTGTGCACACTCATGCCTCTGCCCATCTGTGCACACTCCTCCCTCTTCCCTCTGTGCACACTCCTCTGTCTTCCCTCTGTGCATACTCCTCCCTCTGTCCTCTGTGCACACTCCTCCCTCTGCCCTCTGTGCACACTCCTCCCTCTGCCCTCTGTACATACTCCTCCCTCTGCTCTCTGCAGACTCCTCTCTCTTCCTCTATGCACACTCCTCCCTCTGCCCTCTGTGCACACTCCTCCCTCTGCCGTCTGTGCACACTCTTCCCTCTGCCGCCTGTGCACACTCCTCCCTCTGCTCTGTGCAGACTCCTATCTCTTCCTCTGTGTACACTCCTCCCTCTGCTCTCTGTGTACCTCTCCCCTCTGTGCACACTTCTCCTTCTTCCCTCTGTGCACACTCCTTCCTCTGCTCTCTGTGCACACTCCTCCCTCTGCTGTCTGTGCACACTCCTCCCTCTGCTGTCTGTGCACACTCCTCCCTCTGCCATCTGTGCACACTCCTCCCTCTGCTCTGTGCAGACTCCTCCCTCTTCCCTCTGTGCACACTCCTCCCTCTGCTCTCTGTGCACACTCCTCCCTCTGCCCTCTCTGTGCACACTCCTCCCTCTCCCCTCTGTGCACACTCATGCCTCCTCCCTCTGTGCACACTCATGCCTCCTCCCTCTGTGCACACTCATGCCTCTGCCCTCTCTGTGCACACTCCTCTCTCTTCCTCTGTGCACACTCCTCCCTCTGCTCTCTGTCCACCTCTCCCCTCTGTGCACACTTCTCTCTCTTCCCTCTGTGCAAACTCCTCCCTCTGATCTGTGCACCTCTCCCCTCTGTGCACACTTCTCCCCCTTCCCTCTGTGCACACTCCTTCCTCTGCTCTCCATGCACACTCATCCCTCTGCTCTCTGTGCACATTCCTCCCTCTGCCCTCTCTGTGCACACTCATGACTCCTCCCTCTGTGCACACTCATGCCGCTGTCCTCTCTGTGCACACTCCTCTCTTCCCTCTGTGCACACTCCTGCATCCTCCCTCTGTGCACACTCATGCCTCTGCCCTCTCTGTGCACACTCCTCCCTATTCCCTCTGTGCACACTCCTCTTTCTTCCCTCTGTGCACACTAATGCCTCCTCCCTCTGTGCACACTCATGCCTCCTCCCTCTGTGCACACTCATGCCTCCTCCCTCTGTGCACACTCATGCCTCTGCCCTCTCTGTGCACACTCCTCCCTCTACCCTCTGTGCACACTCCTCCCTCTTCCTCTGTGCACACTCCTCCCTCTGCTCTCTGTGCACCTCTTCTCTATGCACACTCCTCCCTCTGCTCTGTGTCACACTCCTCCCTCTCCCCTCTCTGCACACTCCTCCCTCTGCCCTCTGTGCACACTCCTCCCTCTGTGCACACTCCTGCCTCCGCACACTGTGCACACTCCTCCCTGTGCACCTCTCCCCTCTCTGTGCACACTCCTGCCTCCACACACTGTGCACCTTGCCCTTCTATTATCTGTGAGAAGTTGGCCTGGCATATGCTGTCCACTAATTGTAGTGGGCACCTTGCACCAGTCCAAATCGACTCTTATGGTAGGTAGGTCAAAGACAACCTTATTGAAAGCTATCCTAGAGGTAGCTGTGGAGAGCAGCCTTCAGGCTAAGTCTTGAAGGAATGTAAAGCAGCTTGTTTTACCAGTCTATAATCTCTTGAGTGACCAAATGAAAGAGCACCACACCAGGTATATATTCAAAATATATGTATTTATTACTAAACACACCCCTCTAGTCTCTTTATGAGGCTAGAGTTCGAAATACATGGGTTATAAGATCTTAAATCACAGTAATAGCACAAATACACGTTTGGGCCCTAGGGGCGTACCAAACCATATACCAATAAAGTGGTATGCGAACCACGACTGAACTAGACACTAGGCCTAGAGCCTCTAGAAGTGCTTGGACCACAAGGAACCACCCAAGGTAGTGACACAGGGGACCCACGGGAGACGCGTGCAGTGTAAATACACAACCGCG
Source organism: Calotriton arnoldi (assembly GCA_963921515.1). Classification (NCBI taxonomy): domain Eukaryota; kingdom Metazoa; phylum Chordata; class Amphibia; order Caudata; family Salamandridae; genus Calotriton; species Calotriton arnoldi. The sequence goes on from CAWUFW010030692.1 coordinate 6,566, forward strand.
ATACGCCGTTAACTTCTATGGAGAAAGTCGGGATCGGGAAAATAGAGGAAAGGGACACTTTAAAGAGGACTAGGACAAAACCCTTTGAGATCTAGGACTTTGAAGAGTCTCTACCCACGGGAGCACCGGAGTACTCGTGTTACCTCACCCAGGGAAGCCGGGTGCATAGGTGCCTTTCGGGGTCGGGTTTCGTCGTCGGTTCTTATGGCGATCTGCTGCAAAGTGCTGCTGGCGACCAGGAGAAAAGTGTCCGGGTGGATCCAAGAGTGGATCGGAGTTCTGAAGAACCTGAAAGCAGAGGGGACAGAGTCTGGGTCACTAGCCAGTGACCAGGGAGGTGATGGACGGATGCCCACCGATGTCGAGTGCTTCAGGTGTGTTGACGGTCGTCTCGTTTCAGCAGCCACGAGGTCCAGGAGGCGTTGTCGGCAACCAGGAGCAGGATTCGGGCTGGTACACGATGTCTGTCGAGTGCTGCGGTGTCGGCGACCAGATTGGACCCAACAAGCCTTGGCAACGGCAAGTCTCGATGTAGCTGAAGATCGTCGATGGTGCAGACCAGCAAGGTCTGGGGAACTCACCCAGCAAGGGTAAGTGAGGGCAGGCCTGGAGCAACCAGACTGCCAAGTAAAGAAAAGATTGGCCTTCGGTAAGGGCTACTAGCCAACAGGCTAGCGACCGCGAAGGAGCCTCGTGACGCCGCACGTGGAGCTGGCTTACAGGACACTCGTGGAGTGGGGGCCAGTGATCTTCGGTGCAGGTGGTGCTGGAGGCTAGGGCTACTCGGAGCCCAAAGCACGACTTCTTGGGAGACCCAGAAGATGGTGCACTTGCAAATGTGCTCGGTGTCCAGGGGTCACGGTCTCAAGTCACCCACGATAGCCACGGGCCTCAGCTTTGCTGGGGACTCAGGGTAGCCTCGGGGAAGTCTGAGAATCCACCTCTGGTGATGCGATGACTTCGGCGTCCGACGGGAGCTTCAGTGATGCGAACCGGACAGATGCTTCTTTGGTGCCTGCCAAGCAGGGGAGTCACTCCTTGACCCCAAGGGAGATTCTTCAGTCCTCTAATCTTGTCGTAGAGCGTCGAAGGTCCAGGATTCCGTGTCAGAGTTTCGTCCAGGTATAATCTAAAGTCCTTAGGACTGGGTTCCTACCTTTATTCCAAAAATAGGGGATGGACTACTCTGTGGCCCCACCTATGGGTGGGTCAGGGCCGAGGGGTGGCTACACCCCTTTCCCTTTGTCCAGTTCGCGCCAAAGCAGGGGCTGCAAGCCCCTGATCCGGTTTGAACTGGGGTATGCACTAGGGACACCAAATGTGCCCCCAGTGCAGGACTTCAAAGCACCCGAAAGTGCTCCCGCCCAGCCCCAATACACTTTGTCCTGTCTGGGGAGGTGGTCACACCTCCCTGGGACAGGAAACCTATTGTCCAGGCCTCCCCTGCCGGAGTTTCATCCAGCAGCAGGAGGCCAGACTCGTGTCTGTGGCAGTAGCATCCATTTTGTGATGCCAGGCTCTGGAAAGAAGTTACCGGACTCGTCAGAGTTAACATGCCTTTCCCTCTAGAAGGGTGGAATGCTACCCCCGCCGCCAGAATTGGCGGGGGGTAGTATTCCAAGATGTTTGACACCAAACACGACATGTTTCGGTGCAGCCATTCCATAGTTAGCATTTTACCGCGAGGATATAATGCGTTTAAGAGTATATGGTCAGGCTGCACTACAAACAGCATCAGAGATGGTCTCCGAACGCTGCAGAGGGCCCTGCTCATGCAGGGGCACCCTCTCACATAGAAACCATGCACTCTGCCTTTAGGATTGATAAGGCCTGCCTTAGGAGTGACTTATAGGTTTATATGTGTGTATGCATTTAGTGATATAGGTAACCTATACCACAGCAAGGGGTGCATGCACCACCTTACCCAGGCTGCAGTAGCAGACCTGTGGTGTCAGTTTGGATGGCCTACCAGGGGTGGCATAATATATGCTGCAGCCCCTGGCAGGCCTCTGAGGTACCTATGCCCTTGGTACATAGTATACCATATACTAGGGACTTACAAGGGCACTCCAGATCCCAATCAGAGATGTGCCTAAGGCACATGGATACCCTTTTAAAGAGGAAACAGCTAGGCTGGGGTTCTGAATAGCAGGGCCCCAGCCAGACTAATGTCGAAAACCAGTGAAGTATCAGCAAAAAGTGGGGGTACCCCTGTGAAGCAGATCCTACTCTCCTACACAACCCCCCCAAACGTAGGGACATTAAACTAACCTTGCCCAGTTAAGTCTTCATGTTCTAAGTGGAAATACCTAGAGAGTCCATCTGCATTCGCATGGTTACTCCCAGGCCTATGTTCCACTGTAAAGTCCATCCCCTGTAGGGAAATGGACCACCTAAGCAGTTTGGGGTTTTCACCCTTCATTTGTTTTAGCCATAAGAGGGGCTTATGGTCTGTCTGAACCAGGAAGTGTGTACCAAACAAGTATGGCCTCAACTTCTTCAGAGCCCAGACCACAGCAAAGGCCTCCCTCTCTATGGCTGACCAACGTTTCTCTCTAGGGGTCAGCCTTCTGCTAATAAAAGCTACTGGCTGATCCTGACCTTCTTCATTCAATTGTGACAGTACAGCCCCTACCCCCAATTCAGATGCATCAGTTTGAACAATGAACTTCTTGGAGTAATCAGGACTCTGCAGAATTGGAGCAGTGCACATGGCCTGCTTGAGGTCATCAAATGCCTTTTGACAGCTAACTGTCCACTGAACCTTTTTGGGCATTTTCTTAGAAGTTAAGTCATTCAAGGGTGTCACTATTGATCCATACCCCTTGACAAATCTCCTATAGTACCCAGTCAGGCCTAAGAAGGCTCTCACCTGAGTCTGGGTAGTCGGAGCAGTCCAGTCCATGATGGTCTGGATCTTGCTCTGTAAAGGTTGAACCTGGCCTCCACCCACAAGGTGGCCCAGGTACACAACCTGACTCTGCCCTATCTGGCACTTAGTGGCCTTGATAGTCAGGCCTGCCTTTTGCAGGGCCTGTAAAACATTCCTGAGGTGGACCAGGTGATCCTCCCAGGTGGAGCTAAAGACAGCAATATCATCTAGATACGCTGCACTATAGGCCTCCAGTCCTGTGAGAACTGTGTTCACCAACCTCTGGAAAGTGGCAGGTGCATTTTTCAGCCCAAAGGGCATCACCACAAATTGATAATGCCCACTAGGGGTTGAAAATGCTGTTTTGGGCTTTGCAGCATCAGCTAGTCTGATCTGCCAGTAGCCAGCTGTTAGGTCAAATGTGCTGAGATATTTGGCAGAGGCCAAAGTATCTATGAGCTCATCTGCCCTGGGTATTGGATGGGCATCAGTCCTAGTGACTGCATTGAGGCCCCTGTAGTCTACACAAAACCTCATCTCTCTTTTCCCACCACTGGTGTGAGGTTTAGGTACTAGGACTACTGGACTAGCCCAAGGGCTATCTGAGGGCTCAATCACTCCCAATTCCAACATCTTCTGGACTTCAGTCCTGATACAGTCCCTGACATGGTCAGGTTGCCTATAAATCTTGTTTTTAATAGGCAGACTGTCCCCAGTGTCCACTTCATGAGTGCACCAGGTGGTCTGACTGGGTGTCAGAGAAAACATATGTCTAAACTGATTGAGGACTTGCCTGCAATCAGTTTGTTGCTGGGTAGTGAGGCTGCCTGCCAAGGCTACACCATCTACTGACCCATCGTCAGGGTTCTGTGAGAGCAGGTCAGGGAGTGGGTCACTCTCTTCCTCCTGCCCTTCATCAGTAGCCATGAGCAAGCCCATGTCTGCCCTGTCCACATATGGCTTAAGTCTGTTGACATGGAGAACCCTGTGGGGACTCCTGGGTGTTCCCAGGTCTACTAAGTAAGTGACCTCACCCTTCTGCTCAACAATAGTGTGGGGTCCACTCCATTTGTCTTGGAGAGCTGCTGGGGCCACTGGCTCCAACACCCACACCTTCTGTCCTGGCTGGTAAACAGTTAGGACAGCCTTTTGGTCATGCCAGGCCTTTTGAAGTTCCTGGCTAGCCTCAAGGTTTTTGGTTGCCTTTTTCATGTACTCAGCCATCCTGGAGCGGAGACCAAGTACATAGTCCACTATATCTTGCTTTGGGGGCTTGAGAGGTAACTCCCATCCTTCCTTCACCAAGCACAGTGGACCCCTCACAGGGTGGCCAAACAGAAGTTCAAAAGGGCTGTAACCAACCCCCTTCTGAGGCACCTCCCTATATGCGAATAAAAGGCAGGGCAAGAGTATGTCCCATCTCCGCCTAAGCTTTTCTGGGAGCCCTTTAATCATGCCCTTCAAGGTTTTGTTGAATCTCTCAACTAAACCATTGCATTGTGGGTGATAGGGTGTGGTGAACTTATAAGTAACTCCACACTCCTTCCACATTGCCTTTAAGTACCCAGACATGAAGTTTGCACCCCTGTCTGATACCACCTCCTTAGGAAAGCCCACTCTTGAGAAAATTCCCAGGAGGGCCCTTGCCACCACAGGTGCTGTAGTGGTCCTAAGGGGTATAGCCTCTGGATACCTGGTGGCATGATCCACTACCACCAGTATAAATCTGTGCCCAGATGCTGTTTGGGGATCCATGGGACCAACAATGTCAATCCCTACCCTCTCAAAGGGCACCCCCACCACAGGTAGTGGTATCAGGGGGCCTTTGTAGTGCCACCTGCTTTGCCACTGGCTTGGCAGGTTACACAGGAGCGACAAAACTCCTTACTGTCTTCAGACATGTGGGGCCAGTGAAAGTGAGGGACAATTCTGTCCCAAGTCTTGTTCTGGCCCAGGTGTCCTGCTAAGGGAATATCATGGGCTAGGGTCAATAGGAAGCCCCTGAACTTCAAAGGTATTACCAACCTCCTGGTAGCACCAGGCTTGGGGTCTCTACTCTCTGAGTACAGGAGTCCATCATCCCAATACACTGTATGGGGACCACTAGCTTTCCCAGCAGCCTCAGCAGCAGCTTGCTGTCTGAGGGGTTCAAGGGAGGGGCAGCTCTGCTGCTCCTGGCTCAGATCTGCCCTAGAAGGTCCCCCTGTCCCCAAGAACTCAACCTGGTCAGGCTCAAGTTCCTCTGGGACAGTTCCTTCTTCAGGGCTGAGATCATCCCCCTCAAGGGACTGATCTTCCTCCTGAGCCAAGGGGGAAGGCACTGCCTTAACCCTACTACTCCTCCTCTTGGAAGGCACTTGGTCCATTCTTTCAGAATCCAAGGCCTGTTCAGTTTTAGACAGTTTAGCTTGTGACCTGGTCACAGCAAACACATCTGCAGGGATCCCCAGCATTTCTGCATGGGTCCTGAGCTCCACTTCTGCCCAAGCAGAAGTCTCTAAGTCATTGCCAAGCAAGCATTCGACTGGTAGGTTTGCACTTACCACAACCTTCTTAAGGCCAGTTACCCCTCCCCAGGAGAAGTTAACAACTGCCAGAGTATGGTCTGTTCTGACATTGCTAGCATTGGTCACTTGGTACATTTCACCAAGTATAACTTGCCCAGGTAGCACAAGGTCTTGTGTCACCATTGTGACACTTGCCCCTGTGTCCCTAAATGCCAAAGCCTCTCGTCCATTGATTAAAGGCTGTTGTCTGTACTTGCCCAGATTACTGGGACTCACAGTGGAGGTCACATCCATGCCTCCATCACAGACTAACACAGCCTGAGTCAGCTCCCTGACTAAGTCAGAGCCCAACTCAGTTCCCAGGGTGAACCCTACTAAACCCTTTGCTGGAGCACTTCCACCAACTGTACTAGGGGGAACAGGTGCCTTAGGGGCATTGGTGGATGCTGGACTGGAGTCTTTGGACTTGGTGCAATCACTGGTCCAGTGGGTCTTTTGCTTACAGACCTTGCACCATGGTTTTCTTTGGCCTTTACCCTTGGTAGACTGGGAATCCCCACCAGAAGAAGATTTTTGGGGGCCTGATGAAGACTTTTGATCTTTACCCTTCTCCCCACCCTTGTCAGAGTTCTTAGCATCTTGCTTCTTGGTTTCCCCACCTTGGTTCTGTACCTTCTGCTTCACCCTGGTTCTGACCCATTTGTCTGCCTTCTTTCCCAATTCTTGGGGAGAGGTCAGATCAGAGTCAACCAGGTACTGATGCAACAGCTGGTTTTGACAGTTATTAAGAATCTGCTCCCTCATTATCAGATTATACAATCCTGAGAAGTCACACACCTTACTGCCCATCAACCAGCCTTCCAGAGCCTTGGCAGAACAATCCACATAGTCTACCCAGTCTTGAGTCTGTGCTTTTTGGGTGTCTCTGAACTTCAACCTGTACTGTTCAGTGGTTAGGCCAAACCCATCAATAAGAGCACTCTTCAAGACCTTGTAATTGTCAGCATCCTCCTCTCTAACAGTGAGGAGCTTGTCTCTACCTTTGTCAGCAAAGGAGAGCCACAAGATTGCTGCCCACTGCTCCTGAGGGACCTTCTGTACCTTACAGGCCCTCTCTAAAGCAGTTATCCATTTGTGGATATCATCCCCACTCTGGTAGGGAGGGACAATCTTGCTCAGGTTCCTATGGTCATAGGACCTTTCCCTATCTCTAGGGATATGGCTGCCACCATGGGACTCTAGTCCCAACTTTCTTCTCTCTTTAAGGAGATCTAGGGACTCTCTATCTAAAGCCAATTGCTTCTTCCTGATCTCCAGTTGAGTTTCCTCATACTGGACCAGTCTCTTTCTTCTCTCATGAGAGGATTCCCTCCTGTGAGAAGAAACAGAGCTCCCTATTGAGGTGCCAGAGTGGTTAGACTCCTGAGAAGGAGACCTAGACTTTCTGAGCACACTCATAATCCTTCCTGGGGGGACAAAGGTGTGGTTCTCCAGATCCTCATCTTCATCTTCCCCAGAAGGGATTGGGTTTTCCAGGTCAGGGTCATTGTCACCCTCCTGGTCAGTTTCAGAGGGGGGCTGGGGGTAGTAGTACCCCTGGTCCCTTCCTCATCTGCTGGCCCACCCTCTGCTCCTACCCCTTCAGTCTCTGAGGACTTACTAAGATCATAAGCCACCAACAACTCCTGGAGGTGTTGGGTGGTGGGACTTTGGCCTGTCCTTAATTTCCTCACGTTACACAAAGCTCTCAGTTCCAAGAATGGGAGTGTGTCATACTTGGAGGGGAAGCTCAATGGCTTCCTGCAGGGCATCTTTGGATCCTGCTTTTAAAGACATTACTAGTGTGGTGTGGTGTATGCACTACCTACTCTAGTGTGGCCTACTAAACTCTCTTGAGTTGTAGAAAGGGTTGTGCTATCCCTTAACACACAACTCTAAGTTCAGTAGAACTTACTGATATTCTAAGCTTAAATTATATGTACCTTAGGTACCTTTAGTGGTTTTCAGTTGATCAATTCAATTGAGATTATCTGGTAAAACAATAGCAAGCTGGAATCCCACACGCTGCACACCAATGTGAGAAGTTGGCCTGGCATATGCTGTCCACTAATTGTAGTGGGCACCTTGCACCAGTCCAAATCGACTCTTATGGTAGGTAGGTCAAAGACAACCTTATTGAAAGCTATCCTAGTGGTAGCTGTGGAGAGCAGCCTTCAGGCTAAGTCTTGAAGGAATGTAAAGCAGCTTGTTTTACCAGTCTATAATCTCTTGAGTGACCAAATGAAAGAGCACCACACCAGGTATATATTCAAAATATATGTATTTATTACTAAACACACCCCTCTAGTCTCTTTATGAGGCTAGAGTTCGAAATACATAGGTTATAAGATCTTAAATCACAGTAATAGCACAAATACACGTTTGGGCCCTAGGGGCGTACCAAACCATATACCAATAAAGTGGTATGCGAACCACGACTGAACTAGACACTAGGCCTAGAGCCTCTAGAAGTGCTTGGACCACAAGGAACCACCCAAGGTAGTGACACAGGGGACCCACGGGAGACGCGTGCAGTGTAAATACACAACCGCGATACGCCGTTAACTTCTATGGAGAAAGTCGGGATCGGGAAAATAGAGGAAAGGGACACTTTAAAGAGGACTAGGACAAAACCCTTTGAGATCTAGGACTTTGAAGAGTCTCTACCCACGGGAGCACCGGAGTACTCGTGTTACCTCACCCAGGGAAGCCGGGTGCATAGGTGCCTTTCGGGGTCGGGTTTCGTCGTCGGTTCTTATGGCGATCTGCTGCAAAGTGCTGCTGGCGACCAGGAGAAAAGTGTCCGGGTGGATCCAAGAGTGGATCGGAGTTCTGAAGAACCTGAAAGCAGAGGGGACAGAGTCTGGGTCACTAGCCAGTGACCAGGGAGGTGATGGACGGATGCCCACCGATGTCGAGTGCTTCAGGTGCGTTGACGGTCGTCTCGTTTCAGCAGCCACGAGGTCCAGGAGGCGTTGTCGGCGACCAGGAGCAGGATTCGGGCTGGTACACGATGTCTGTCGAGTGCTGCGGTGTCGGCGACCAGATTGGACCCAACAAGCCTTGGCAACGGCAAGTCTCGATGTAGCTGAAGATCGTCGATGGTGCAGACCAGCAAGGTCTGGGGAACTCACCCAGCAAGGGTAAGTGAGGGCAGGCCTGGAGCAACCAGACTGCCAAGTAAAGAAAAGATTGGCCTTCGGTAAGGGCTACTAGCCAACGGGCTAGCGACCGCGAAGGAGCCTCGTGACGCCGCACGTGGAGCTGGCTTACAGGACACTCGTGGAGTGGGGGCCAGTGATCTTCGGTGCAGGTGGTGCTGGAGGCTAGGGCTACTCGGAGCCCAAAGCACGACTTCTTGGGAGACCCAGAAGATGGTGCACTTGCAAATGTGCTCGGTGTCCAGGGGTCACGGTCTCAAGTCACCCACGATAGCCACGGGCCTCAGCTTTGCTGGGGACTCAGGGTAGCCTCGGGGAAGTCTGAGAATCCACCTCTGGTGATGCGATGACTTCGGCGTCCGACGGGAGCTTCAGTGATGCGAACCGGACAGATGCTTCTTTGGTGCCTGCCAAGCAGGGGAGTCACTCCTTGACCCCAAGGGAGATTCTTCAGTCCTCTAATCTTGTCGTAGAGCGTCGAAGGTCCAGGATTCCGTGTCAGAGTTTCGTCCAGGTATAATCTAAAGTCCTAAGGACTGGGTTCCTACCTTTATTCCAAAAATAGGGGATGGACTACTCTGTGGCCCCACCTATGGGTGGGTCAGGGCAGAGGGGTGGCTACACCCCTTTCCCTTTGTCCAGTTCGCGCCAAAGCAGGGGCTGCAAGCCCCTGATCCGGTTTGAACTGGGGTATGCACAGGGACACCAAATGTGCCCCCAGTGCAGGACTTCAAAGCACCCGAAAGTGCTCCCGCCCAGCCCCAATACACTTTGTCCTGTCTGGGGAGGTGGTCACACCTCCCTGGGACAGGAAACCTATTGTCCAGGCCTCCCCTGCCGGAGTTTCGTCCAGCAGCAGGAGGCCAGACTCGTGTCTGTGGCAGTAGCATCCATTTTGTGATGCCAGGCTCTGGAAAGAAGTTACCGGACTCGTCAGAGTTAACATGCCTTTCCCTCTAGAAGGGTGGAATGCTACCCCCGCCGCCAGAATTGGCGGGGGGTAGTATTCCAAGATGTTTGACACCAAACACGACATGTTTCGGTGCAGCCATTCCATAGTTAGCATTTTACCGCGAGGATATAATGCGTTTAAGAGTATATGGTCAGGCTGCACTACAAACAGCATCAGAGATGGTCTCCGAACGCTGCAGAGGGGCCCTGCTCATGCAGGGGCACCCTCTCACATAGAAACCATGCACTCTGCCTTTAGGATTGATAAGGCCTGCCTTAGGAGTGACTTATAGGTTTATATGTGTGTATGCATTTAGTGATATAGGTAACCTATACCACAGCAAGGGGTGCATGCACCACCTTACCCAGGCTGCAGTAGCAGACCTGTGGTGTCAGTTTGGATGGCCTACCAGGGGTGGCATAATATATGCTGCAGCCCCTGGCAGGCCTCTGAGGTACCTATGCCCTTGGTACATAGTATACCATATACTAGGGACTTACAAGGGCACTCCAGATCCCAATCAGAGATGTGCCTAAGGCACATGGATACCCTTTTAAAGAGGAAACAGCTAGGCTGGGGTTCTGAATAGCAGGGCCCCAGCCAGACTAATGTCGAAAACCAGTGAAGTATCAGCAAAAAGTGGGGGTACCCCTGTGAAGCAGATCCTACTCTCCTACA
>CAWUFW010030693.1:0-16773 GCA_963921515.1 Calotriton arnoldi
CGACAAGGGACATGATCAGAAAAAACTGTATCAATAAGGCGACAATAAATGATTTGTACCAGCAGTTGGCACCTTCATTGCGTGCACATCGCTACTATACTACATCACTGACGCCCAAAGTTAAGGTGATGGCAGTACTGCATTTCTTGGCCACTGGGTTGTTATTTTTAGCGATGTTCTTAGGGATGTACTGCAGGCATTGACCAGACACATGGACAGCTATAGAAAGTTTCCCAAACCAGGGGAATTGACCAGTATCTAAGAAGAATGTTATGGGTTTGGGCAAATCCCACATGTCATTGGAGCAATCGATGGGACACATATTGCTTTGATTCCACCAGAGGCCAATGAGCAAGTATATCGGAACAGGAAGTACTTACACTCAATCAACCTACAAGTGGTGTGTTTGCCAGATATGTGTATTTCCCACGTCTGTGCCTGATTTCCCAGACCAGCCCACGACTCGCACATTCTACGGAACAGTTTCATAACCAGTTTGATGACTCAACTACTACCAGAGCAGGCTTGGCTTGTTGTTAAGTACGCTTTTTTCTGATTGATTTTGTGTGTCTATTTAGTAAATATTGTCTTGAACATTGTACTCATGTCTATCTTCAATTTAGGAGACGCAGGATACCACAACCAGCCATGGTTACTAATGCCATTGCGCAATCCAGTCACTCCAGGAGAAGTCCACTTCAAGAGGCCCATGGGAGAACAAGGCAGATAGTGAAGCTGACTTTTGGCCTCCTGAAGGCAAGACTCCGCTGTCTTGACAAAATTGGAAGAGCCGTTGCCTGCTGCATGCTCAACAACCTGGCAATTAGGAAGGAAATCCCTCTGATTGAAGATGAAGAAGACCAGCAGGTGCCACCTGCTAAGGATCCGGGACAGGCAATGAAGTCAGTTGTGAGGAGGAAGGAGTCGACTTGCGACAACAGGTAATCAACAACTTCTTTTCATGACTGTAAGTATACACTGAGATGTATTTCCAATTCCACGGTGTTTGTTGTTGTGTAGCTGTGTGGACTATGTGTATGTACACAGAGTGTAGGATAAGTGTGCCACTGTTTATGTAGGCCAAACTAGTGTAAACATTGACATTGTACTGGTTGAAGTTTCAGTTTACTCTTACTTGTGAGACATGATTTGGCCTTGCTTATCTTATTTCATTTTGTTGTTTCAGTTCACTTTGCCATGTCATCAACTGAGGGGAGTTATTGAGTTGAGCCATTACCAGGCATATGATGCTGTGTCTGAGTGCATACTGGACATGGAATGATCCTGGGAATGTCTGGCACAGACTTTAAGGATGCATAACTGTTATGCCACCTGCTTGCAATAGTAGGAATGGAAGTTGCTACAGCACCAATGGACTTTCATCCCATCGTGTGTACTTTGTTTTGCAATAAGTTTACCATCATGTGCTCAAAAACAAAGTGGTTGTGAGTGTAGACCATGGTGGTTCCCATTCATATCACCTCAATATTTGAAAACTTGATGTAGCTGTAGATGTGTGTCCTCGTTTTATGTCACAGTGCAAGTGCCACACCACTGACATATGCTTGTAATCTCCCTAAAGATGCAGCACAACGTGTTGTAATGGGACTTGTTTGCACTAGCCAATAGTACAGTCCTGTGTGCTTTTCTTTTGTTCACTGATTGTGTATGGCATTTTTGGTGTTTGTGATTTGTTGCCAGGTGTTCACAAAAAATAACATACGTTTTTTGCATTGTCTGATGTAGCTCCTCCAAATTCTTTGTCTAGTTGGTTGAACATGACAAACTAGTTTGGTGGCATAGATTGTTGAGTGGGATGTCAACTTGTGATGATTGTTCATACAAATGATTATCTGTGAATATGTACAGTGGACTAATGTTTGTATGAATCTGTATGACTATCTGGTGGTGCCACGATTGATTGACTTTGTGGCACTTAAGTTACAATTTACATGTACTTGCTGACCTAGGTTGATTATTCTTTTATAAGAGTGCTCACATGATACTCACTAAAATTTGAGATAGATGACAAAGGCACAACATGAGCTGGTATTGATGTGCAAAGTGTTTTTATTTGCTAAACATGGTGAATAGATGATGACACACAATATGAATTAGTGATAAAAAAATTAAATTAGAGAACTTGACAGTGTTGTTGGTTGAAATCCAAAAAGTCATAGCCACTGTTATCAGAGTCTAAAGTGCACTTCCATCTCATGTGGGACATTTGGTATGAATAGTCAACAAAGTGAACGGTTAGCACACAAAAAGTGTGAGGTGTGCATTTTTTTTACTAGCTGGGGGTTGTGCATTGCCATCTGACCCTCCCTTATCTTTCTTTGGACGACCCACCCCACGTTCGGGGAGGGGAACAACAACTGCAGGCTCCTGGGGTACTGAGGATTCTCCACCAGACTCAGCGTCCCTCCCTGTGGCTTGCGCAGATGTTGATGGCACAGCTGAAGACGTCACACAGGGAGAGGAACTTGAGTGTGCAAAATGCCTAACAGAACTGATCTCCCTCAGCACCTCTATGACCTCATCCATTTGCTCATTGAAGAGCTCGAAGCGTTGGTATTGGGACTCCTGCAGTTGTTCAATGTTCCGGAGGTGTTCAGAAACCTGCCCATTGCTTCTTAGTACCCCTTATAGGCATCAAGTACCCAGGACAGGTTGGCCTGGTCATCAGTGGCACCAGCTGTTTGGCTACATGGATCCACACGTCCCCTCCCACCAGCCCTACCCCCACGGACTGGCATGGTTTGTGCCTGCACATTCGAAGCAGATCCTCCTTCTCATTGACTGTGTTTGTGTCTGTCAACTCCAGAGTGGACTGTGTTGCCATGATGGTGTTGTGGCCCGTGGTTGATGTAGTATCTGTTGTGGTAGGGGTCAACTGCTGTGTATTGGTAGCTGAGGTGGGAGATGTTGCAGTGCATACTGCTGGACATGCTGGTGCCGTCTGTAGAGCCAAATCTGATGGGGCAGGTTCCTCCTCCTTGTACAAGGGTACAGGAGAGTCTTCCTTGCTGGGGAGCTCATTCAAGGTTGGAGTCTGAGCCTGGTTGGTTTCTTCGTGCAGGTAACAGCGGTGGGGCGGTGAGTTTGAGGGACGATACCGAGGAAAAATTCAAAAAAATAATTCATTTTCCCTCTGCATCGACCATCAGAAATCACCCCCCACCACCCGGCCCCAATGCCCCACCTCTGTTACCTGCGCAGACCGCGGCTGGCATCAAGGTGTTCCCAGATTGCTCTCTTGGTACAAATATGACACTGTCAATTATGTGATTATACATTATTCCTCAACTGGTACACATTGAGTAAATGCCTGGATGCCAAAACAGTTTTAGATGGATGATTTGCAACTTTCCCCATGATATTGGCCTTTATTTGGAATAAACAATGCAACTTAATCATGATGTGGATTATGCTCTTGCTCCACATCTATGCAGATATGCTCATGTTCTCAAATTGTATTGCAACATGTCTACTGGCATTGATTTGTACCTGACACTCTGTAGATGACACTTGAGGATTAGTGAGCTTAACATCTAATACATTTGCTTGACATACATGCTCATCTAATATTAATGGTATTTGTTATTCTTGTGTGCTGTGAATGGTCGATGTCTTACCTGACACATTGAAGTAACATCCGAACCCTGAACAGTTTGTGTATATTACCTTATAATGTAATCATACTCTGAGTGATGGTCTCATTCATTTCTAATCAAGAGACTGGGGTAACTCAGCCTAAGTAGGCATCCGTGTATGTGCATAAGCATTGTGTTTACACAGCTCAGTGAATTTTACATTACATAGTGAGATGTGAGCTAAATGGTTTTGGAGGTACATCACAGGTGACAGTTTCTGTGAGCTTGTATTAGAAGGCCTGCTGGGATGTGTGGTCAGTGCAGTGAGTACTCCTCCCAGCCAGCCAGCCCAGCCCACCTGGGCCTATTGTTTCCTGCCATTGAGGGTGAGTGCAGCAGCAAGATGGCTGACAGAGGTGGAGGTAGTTTGGAGTGGAAGGCCTGCTGGGATTTGTGTTCTTTTTTAACACTCCACCCCCCTCACCCTACTTGATCAATGACTTCCTGCCACTGAGGGTGAGCATAGTAGCAAGATGGCTGACAGCGGTAGATGTAGTTTGGAATGAAAAGCCCATTGGGATTTGTGGTCAGTGCAGTGAGTACTCCTCCCAGTCAACCCACCTGGGCCTATTGCTTTCTGCCAGAGAGGGTGAATGTAGTAGCAAGATGGCTGACAGAGGTGGATGTAGTTTGGAGTGGAAGGCCTGCTGAGATTTATGGTCTTTTCTAACATTCCTTCCCCTGCCCCCCACTTGACCAATGCCTTCCTGCCATTGAGAGTGAGTGTAGTAGCAAGATGGCTGACAGAGGTGGATGTAGTTTGGAGTGGATGGCCTGTTGGAATTTGTGGTCAGTGCAGTGAGTACTCCTCCCAGCCAGCCCAGTCAGCCCACCTGGGCGTATTGCTTTCTGCCAGTGAGGGTGAATGTAGTAGCAATATAGCTTCACACAAGAAAAGGGGGAGGAGGAAATAACCTTACTTCGCCCTCCTCAGGGTATACCTAATCACACACTAGGAAGTAAGGACATATAGATCGCTCTTTATGAGAAAAATAAATTATAGCAATGTGCAATGTTTTGAAACAACTGCCCTCACCCACAAAAGTTTGTGGCATGCTTCATCATAGGGCTGCTACAGACACCTCTGCGCAGACATACGCTAGAGGTGGAGCAATAGGGTGGGGAAGACAATACAAACATAAAGAAAAGGACAGGATCTACAGAAAAGTTAGTGCAGACAATGAGTTAAAACTCAGGGATATCCAAAAATCTATTTTATTCACGGATTCCCATGTTAGGTCTAAAAGGTATCTCCCTACCAAAGGATGGTGGTGAAGTGAGTGAATTATGCACCATTCACCCCTCCGTTCTTCAAAGAGTTCGACATGTTTCAGCCGGATATCGTGTCTCTCCCGGCTTTCTTCAGGACTATTAGATCCCTTGTCTTACTCCCTTTCTAATATACCGTTATCTTATATATGATTACTGCACCTGTTATTTGTAATAATACACTCCAAATTGGATCTGTAAGTGAAGAAATAGAATGTACAAGTGAAAAGAAAACTGGAACTCACAACAGTTGAAAATACCTCGTGTTTTCTTGTGTGTTAAAACATTGCTATCTTTACCCTTCCTCAGCCCATTTGGTGCGATGCGGCTTCTTTATCAATTATATTAAAATACCACTCGCGGGGGCAGTGCCCTTACTTAACTGTGAAATCCACGATCCTTTGTCAGAATTTCCAACATATTAAAAATAATAGTATGAAAACACCTATCAATGTCTATCAAAGCATCACTCCGTGAAAACCACATGCATATACCCTTGTGTCAAATACTTGGTGCATCTTACCGAGTTTCACTGCGGAACCTGCTTGAACTGTTGCGGGAATGAGGGCAACTCCCTGTAGTCACACACTAGTCAGGAGAATAGGGGTAATGGGGCATGTGTCTCAATTCAATAGTCACCGATTTAAAAAAGCGTTCTATGTCTATATATATTTTTTAATTAGGGCATCCTATAAATATATATATATATATAGTTTACCCTGTGGTAGTTTTTCCCCCCAAAATGTTTTTCACAAAAGGTTTTCTTGTGGTCCAAAAGGGAATTCTCATATACCCTCTTAACCTGAGCATATTTCCGATGGAAAAAAAGGGGGAGGGTAATTACTCATATACTGGTGCCCCGGGTTCCCAAATGTTCGTAGCGGTCTTGCCAGAGTGCACTGTGCAAGTTGCTTAGTAGTTGGATAATGCTAGTGCACGTTACCTTTCTGAACAGTGAATCACAAGCTGACTCCTCTGTTCTCATTGGAAATGTCAGTAGGAGGGAACTTTACACATGGCACTGTCAACCCATCCTTTACGACAGTGCCATGCTATGAACCAGAGAGGGAAATCACACCCGCTCAGCCCATGACTGACACAGAGCCCTCATATTATGAAGCGTTTACCTCATCATAACCTGCTTAGGGTGGTCCATGGAATGTAATCATTTAAGCCAATTAAATGTGTTAAAATTGTACACCAAGCAAACACAAGGCGATGATGGACCGAGCGCAGAAACTTTTCAGACACTCACCCCAGTCACAGATCTGGGTTGAATCACCACCCCACTTAAGACCCAGACATAAGCAAATCAGTCTTGACCCTGTGCCTAATGGGAACAGTCCAGACCAAACTGCCAAGCCAGGTCTTCCTTGGACCGGAAACAAGCACCCTGGGATCGTTTTTGGGGTAACACCCCTCATCAGCCAGGCTAGCTTGAATCCAGTGGCAAAGTGAGCAAGGGACCCATGTCTGGGCATACCCTGCCAACTTAGGGCGAACAAAGCAAACACAAGGAGATGATGCGTGGAGTGCTGAAAGTTTTCAGACACTCATCCCAGTCACAGATCTGGGTTGAATCCATGAGTGTTCTTTAGCTCACTTCGCCACCCCAGTTCAGACCCAGCCATATGCAAATCAGTCTTGACCCTGTGCCTCATGGGAACAGTCCAGACCAAACTGCCAAGCCAGGTCTTCCCTGGACCGGAAACAAGCATCCTGGGACCGGTTTCGGGGTAACACCCCACATCAGCCAGGCTAGTTTGAATCCAGTGGCAAAGTGAGCAAGGGGCCCATGTCTGGGCATACCCTACCAACTTAGGGCGAACAAAGCAAACACAAGGAGATGATGGACAGAGCGCTGAAACTTTTCAGACACTCACCCCCAATTGTACATTACCCTTTAAAGGTGGTTTTAGTTTATTTGAATGTTGAATATTTGTGTCTTCTTTGTGGAATCCAGCAGTGTTATGCAGATTTTGAATTTTTGCTGCAAAATAAGTTTGTTTTTGGGACCTTCATATAGGTTGAATGTCATTAGGAAAGTGTTTCTATTGGTTACTTTCTTGAAAGTTAAATGTTATTGGTTGTTTTGTATGGTATTTACATTTTGTTCAGTCTTTAGTTGGTGGTTGCTATTTAAAGTTTGTGTTAATGTTATATTTATACATTTCAAACGTATGTTTATTCACATCTATTATTTTAAATGCATTGTTTTATTAGGAAATTATTTGTTCATGGTTTTTTATTTGTTGGTTTATTTTTTTATATTAATTGTGTTTGTACTTATGTACATTTACTTACCTTTTAACCTTATGTAGTAGTAAAAATAATGATAAATAATGTATTGTTTGTTTATATGTTAAATAAAAATATTTAAAAATGTTTATCAGTTGAGTTTTGTTTAAATAGTGATTCAATTTAAATATAGTGACATTTGTTGATATATTAAAGATGATATTGATATTTTTGTTGTGTTAATGGCATAACGAGAATTGTGAAGAATATGAATAATCCAACCGTCTTGCTACAGTATGTATATATTATCTACTGGCGGTCGCCAGTAGATAGTTATAGTTAGAACCTATTTTCCATAGGAAATCCACGACATTCTATTTGAAATAACTCTCTTGCCGGTTGACGTATCTTCGCAAAATTTTCAAACTTTGTGGGGCGCTCCGGTCCGCTCCTACCCTGAAAGTCTCGGGGTGATTCGTCAAGCGGGGGCCGAGAAAAAGGGGGTCCCAAAACGCGTTTTCCCCATTCATTTTTCCATAGGAAAGTTTAGACACGGCTACAGCCCGAACTGCTGAACGGAATTACACCAAATTTGGCAAAGAGGTAGTTCTTGGTTCAGAAAGAACCCTTTTGTTAAATGGTGTAAATCCGTTCAGTAGTTGCTGAGAAAATCAAAAGTAAAAGTACATATATATCTATGGCCGCGTCGGATTCGCGCACCCTCCCGATCACGAGCTGTCTTCTAATTGGCTGTCAACACTCCAAACCAGGAAGTGTTGGCAGCCATCTTGTTCCTCGGTAGAACCGAGGAACAAGAAAGCAGTAAAAAAGTGCGCAAAACGCACAAAGGGGCAGGGTAGAAACACCCTGACCCCTAGGTCTGCTCAGGGGTCCCACAAGGACCCCTGGGCAAAAAGCATTTTTTTTTTTTTAATCGGCAGGATGCGCTCAGGGTGCGCGGATCCTGCCGATAAAAAAATCGAAGTGCGGTCTCCCGCGCTTCGATGTTAATTGCCCCGGGTGGGCCAAGTCCCGGGGGCATGCTGGGGGGCGTTTATTTTATGTATGGGGGCCTCTAAGGGCCCCCAAGCCCTGGGGACCGCCACCCCCCCGGGCTTTCTTTTTAAAATGGTGCGGGAGGGCTCTGAGCCCTCCCGCAGCCCCGAGGACCACCACCTCCCGGGGCTTCTTTTTTTTTTTTTTCCTGTGTGGGGGGGGGGCTTGAGCCCCCACATGCCCCGGGGACCACCACCTCCCGGGGCACTAACAAATTAAAATGGGGGTCCGTTTTGGACCCCCGAAGCCCCGGGGACCACCACCTCCCCGGGGCTGTGCTGATGTGGGGAGGGAGGCCGCGCGGCCCCCTCCTGGAGCCTGTGGTGGCCCTGGGGACCGCCACCCCCAGGGCCAGCTCCTGCAGTGTCCCGGGGTGCCTACCCCCGGGACACTGCTGTTTGCAATGACAGGACGGGAGCCTCGCGGCTCCCGTCCTGTCATTGCAAACTGCTTTGGATATTGGAAGAGAGAGCAGGAAACCTGCTCTCGCTTCCAATATCCAAAGACAATTGCTTTTCCACACGGGGAGCAGCATGTTAGCTGCTCCCCATGTGTAAAGCAATGCCGGCTCCCGTAGGACATGGGGAGCCGGCGGGACTGTGGGGGTTTGGGGACCCCCACAGTCCCCAACCAGAGGCCAGGCCCCGGGGGATGGGGTCCCCGGGGCAAGTAGTGGCCCGGGAGGGGGCCACGCGGCCCCCTCCCCAGAAATAATTTTTTTTTTATTTAAAAAAAAAAAAAGGGAGTAAGGCCCTGGGGGATGGGGTCCCCAGGGCCCAAAAATAAGAAAAAGGAAGGGGGGCCACACAGCCCCCCTTCAGGAAAAAAAAAAAAACGATCGGCCCGCAGGCCCCGCCCCCTTCCTTCACCACTCTGCAAACGCGCCCCTGGCGCGTTTGCAGATGGGAAGTAACTCCCTTTGAATACTGGGGGTCCCTGGGGCCAACTAGCCCACCAGGAACCTCCAGTATGCGCCAGAGGCTGCGTTGCAGAGAGGTGTACAGAGGCCACGCCCTTATACACCTCTCTGCAACGCAGCTCTGTGGCGCTTTTGGAGGTACATGGTGGGCTAGTTGGCCCCCAGGAACCCTCAGGATTCAAGGGGACTTAATCCCCCAACTTAAAACGCGCCACGGGGCGCGTTTGCACAGTGGTGAAGGGAGGGGGCGGGGCTTCAGGTGACATGTGTGCAAACAGGCCCCGTGGCGCGTTTTAAGATGGGGAATTAAATCCCCTTCAATCCTGAGGGTGTCTGGGGGCCAACTAGCCCAACAGGTACATCCAGAAAGCGCCACAGAGCTGCGTTGCAGAGAGGTGTAAAAAGGGGTGTGGCCTCTCTACAGTCTCTGCAACGCAGCCCCCTGACGCATACTGGAGGTTCGTGGTGGGCTAGTTGGCCCCTAGGGACCCTCATGATTCAAGGGGACTTAATCCCCCAACTTAAAACGCGCCACGGGGCTCGTTTGCACAGATGTCACCTCAGGCCCCGCCCCCTACCTTCACCATTGTGCAAATATTCCTCTAAAATCTGCCGAACTACGAATTCGGATTTACTCACCTGTTATCAGGAGAGACCTCAGTGCTGCATCTTTCAGCCCAGTACTAATCCTGAAAAGTAATTTTAACCGTACTTACCAGTAACTTGAATTTCCTTCCATAGGATATCATTGCCTGCTTTTTGCTGAAAAAGTTTCTAAGTGTCGATTTTTGAAACATACAAATATTCCTCTAAAATCAACCGAAATACGAATTCCGATTTACTCACCTGTTATCAGGAGAGACCTCAGTGCTGCATCTTTCAGCCCAGTACTGATCCTGAAAAGTAATTTTAACCGTACTTACCAGTAACTTGAATTTCCTTCCATAGGATATCATTGTCTGCTTTTTGCTGAAAAAGTTTCTAAGTGTTGATTTTTGAAACATACAAATATTCCTCTAAAATCAGCCGAAATACAAATTCCGATTTACTCACCTGTTATCAGGAGAGACCTCAGTGCTGTATCTTTCAGCCCAGTACTGGTCCTGAAAAGTAATTTTAACCGTACTTACCAGTAACTTGAATTTCCTTCCATAGGCTAACATTGACTGGTTTCACTTGGAAATTCTTCTAAGTGTGGAGTTTTGGAACTTTAAAATATTCCTCTAAAATCAGCCGAAATACGAATTCCGATTTACTCACCTGTTATCAGGAGAGACCTCAGTGCTGCATCTTTCAGCCCAGTACTGATCCTGAAAAGTAATTTTAACCGTACTTACCAGTAACTTGAATTTCCTTCCATAGGATATCATTGTCTGCTTTTTGCTGAAAAAGTTTCTAAGTGTCGATTTTTGAAACATACAAATATTCCTCTAAAATCAACCGAAATACGAATTCCGATTTACTCACCTGTTATCAGGAGAGACCTCAGTGCTGCATCTTTCAGCCCAGTACTGATCCTGAAAAGTAATTTTAACCGTACTTACCAGTAACTTGAATTTCCTTCCATAGGATATCATTGTCTGCTTTTTGCTGAAAAAGTTTCTAAGTGTTGATTTTTGAAACATACAAATATTCCTCTAAAATCAGCCGAAATACAAATTCCGATTTACTCACCTGTTATCAGGAGAGACCTCAGTGCTGTATCTTTCAGCCCAGTACTGGTCCTGAAAAGTAATTTTAACCGTACTTACCAGTAACTTGAATTTCCTTCCATAGGCTAACATTGACTGGTTTCACTTGGAAATTCTTCTAAGTGTGAAGTTTTGGAACTTTAAAATATTCCTCTAAAATCAGCCGAAATACGAATTCCGATTTACTCACCTGTTATCAGGAGAGACCTCAGTGCTGCATCTTTCAGCCCAGTACTGATCCTAAAAGTAATTTTAACCGTACTTACCAGTAACTTGATTTTCCTTCCATAGGATATCATTGTCTGCTTTTTGCTGAAATAGTTTCTAAGTGTTGATTTTTTAAACATACAAATATTCCTCTAAAATCAGCCGAAATACAAATTCCGATTTACTCACCTGTTATCAGGAGAGACCTCAGTGCTGTATCTTTCAGCCCAGTACTGGTCCTGAAAAGTAATTTTAACCGTACTTACCAGTAACTTGAATTTCCTTCCATAGGCTAATATTGACTGGTTTCACTTGGAAATTCTTCTAAGTGTGGAGTTTTGGAACTTTAAAATATTCCTCTAAAATCAGCCGAAATACAAATTCCGATTTACTCACCTGTTATCAGGAGAGACCTCAGTGCTGCATCTTTCAGCCCAGTACTGATCCTGAAAAGTAATTTTAACCGTACTTACCAGTAACTTGAATTTCCTTCCATAGGATATCATTGTCTGCTTTTTGCTGAAAAAGTTTCTAAGTGTCGATTTTTGAAACATACAAATATTCCTCTAAAATCAACCGAAATACGAATTCCGATTTACTCACCTGTTATCAGGAGAGACCTCAGTGCTGCATCTTTCAGCCCAGTACTGATCCTGAAAAGTAATTTTAACCGTACTTACCAGTAACTTGAATTTCCTTCCATAGGATATCATTGTCTGCTTTTTGCTGAAAAAGTTTCTAAGTGTTGATTTTTGAAACATACAAATATTCCTCTAAAATCAGCCGAAATACAAATTCCGATTTACTCACCTGTTATCAGGAGAGACCTCAGTGCTGTATCTTTCAGCCCAGTACTGGTCCTGAAAAGTAATTTTAACCGTACTTACCAGTAACTTGAATTTCCTTCCATAGGCTAACATTGACTGGTTTCACTTGGAAATTCTTCTAAGTGTGAAGTTTTGGAACTTTAAAATATTCCTCTAAAATCAGCCGAAATACGAATTCCGATTTACTCACCTGTTATCAGGAGAGACCTCAGTGCTGCATCTTTCAGCCCAGTACTGATCCTGAAAAGTAATTTTAACCGTACTTACCAGTAACTTGATTTTCCTTCCATAGGATATCATTGTCTGCTTTTTGCTGAAAAAGTTTCTAAGTGTTGATTTTTTAAACATACAAATATTCCTCTAAAATCAGCTGAAATACAAATTCCGATTTACTCACCTGTTATCAGGAGAGACCTCAGTGCTGTATCTTTCAGCCCAGTACTGGTCCTGAAAAGTAATTTTAACCGTACTTACCAGTAACTTGAATTTCCTTCCATAGGCTAATATTGACTGGTTTCACTTGGAAATTCTTCTAAGTGTGGAGTTTTGGAACTTTAAAATATTCCTCTAAAATCAGCCGAAATACGAATTCCGATTTACTCACCTGTTATCAGGAGAGACCTCAGTGCTGCATCTTTCAGCCCAGTACTGATCCTGAAAAGTAATTTTAACCGTACTTACCAGTAACTTGAATTTCCTTCCATAGGATATCATTGTCTGCTTTTTGCTGAAAAAGTTTCTAAGTGTCGATTTTTGAAACATACAAATATTCCTCTAAAATCAACCGAAATACGAATTCCGATTTACTCACCTGTTATCAGGAGAGACCTCAGTGCTGCATCTTTCAGCCCAGTACTGATCCTGAAAAGTAATTTTAACCGTACTTACCAGTAACTTGAATTTCCTTCCATAGGATATCATTGTCTGCTTTTTGCTGAAAAAGTTTCTAAGTGTTGATTTTTGAAAAATACAAATGTTCCTCTAAAATCAGCCGAAATATAAATTCCGATTTACTCACCTGTTATCAGGAGAGACCTCAGTGCTGTATCTTTCAGCCCAGTACTGGTCCTGAAAAGTAATTTTAACCGTACTTACCATTAACTTGAATTTCCTTCCATAGGCTAACATTGACTGGTTTCACTTGGAAATTCTTCTAAGTGTGAAGTTTTGGAACTTTAAAATATTCCTCTAAAATCAGCCGAAATACGAATTCCGATTTACTCACCTGTTATCAGGAGAGACCTCAGTGCTGCATCTTTCAGCCCAGTACTGATCCTGAAAAGTAATTTTAACCGTACTTACCAGTAACTTGAATTTCCTTCCATAGGATATCATTGTCTGCTTTTTGCTGAAAAAGTTTCTAAGTGTTGATTTTTGAAACATACAAATATTCCTCTAAAATCAGCCGAAATACAAATTCCGATTTACTCACCTGTTATCAGGAGAGACCTCAGTGCTGTATCTTTCAGCCCAGTACTGGTCCTGAAAAGTAATTTTAACCGTACTTACCAGTAACTTGAATTTCCTTCCATAGGCTAACATTGACTGGTTTCACTTGGAAATTCTTCTAAGTGTGGAGTTTTGGAACTTTAAAATATTCCTCTAAAATCAGCCGAAATACGAATTCCGATTTACTCACCTGTTATCAGGAGAGACCTCAGTGCTGCATCTTTCAGCCCAGTACTGATCCTGAAAAGTAATTTTAACCGTACTTACCAGTAACTTGAATTTCCTTCCATAGGATATCATTGTCTGCTTTTTGCTGAAAAAGTTTCTAAGTGTCGATTTTTGAAACATACAAATATTCCTCTAAAATCAGCCGAAATACAAATTCCGATTTACTCACCTGTTATCAGGAGAGACCTCAGTGCTGCATCTTTCAGCCCAGTACTGATCCTGAAAAGTAATTTTAACCGTACTTACCAGTAACTTGAATTTCCTTCCATAGGCTAACATTGACTGGTTTCACTTGGAAATTCTTCTAAGTGTGGAGTTTTGGAACTTTAAAATATTCCTCTAAAATCAGCCGAAATACGAATTCCGATTTACTCACCTGTTATCAGGAGAGACCTCAGTGCTGCATCTTTCAGCCCAGTACTGATCCTGAAAAGTAATTTTAACCGTACTTACCAGTAACTTGAATTTCCTTCCATACGATATCATTGTCTGCTTTTTGCTGAAAAAGTTTCTAAGTGTCGATTTTTGAAACATACAAATATTCCTCTAAAATCAACCGAAATACGAATTCCGATTTACTCACCTGTTATCAGGAGAGACCTCAGTGCTGCATCTTTCAGCCCAGTACTGATCCTGAAAAGTAATTTTAACCGTACTTACCAGTAACTTGAATTTCCTTCCATAGGATATCATTGTCTGCTTTTTGCTGAAAAAGTTTCTAAGTGTTGATTTTTGAAACATACAAATATTCCTCTAAAATCAGCCGAAATACAAATTCCGATTTACTCACCTGTTATCAGGAGAGACCTCAGTGCTGCATCTTTCAGCCCAGTACTGGTCCTGAAAAGTAATTTTAACCGTACTTACCAGTAACTTGAATTTCCTTCCATAGGATATCATTGACTGGTTTCACTTGGAAATTCTTCTAAGTGTGTAGTTTTGGAACTTTATAATATTCCTCTAAAATCAGCCGAAATACGAATTCCGATTTACTCATCTGTTATCAGGAGAGACCTCAGT
This sequence comes from Calotriton arnoldi, assembly GCA_963921515.1. Classification (NCBI taxonomy): domain Eukaryota; kingdom Metazoa; phylum Chordata; class Amphibia; order Caudata; family Salamandridae; genus Calotriton; species Calotriton arnoldi. The sequence continues at coordinate 14,561 of CAWUFW010030693.1, forward strand.
GCTGCATCTTTCAGGCCAGTACTGATCCTGAAAAGTAATTTTAACCGTACTTACCAGTAACTTGAATTTCCTTCCATAGGATATCATTGCCTGCTTTTTGCTGAAAAGGTTTCTGTCGATTTTTGAAACATACAAATATTCCTCTAAAATCAGCCAAAATACGAATTCCGATTTAATCACCGTTTATCAGGAGAGACCTCAGTGCTGCATCTTTCAGCCCAGTACTGATCCTGAAAAGTAATTTTAACCGTACTTACCAGGAACTTGAATTTCCTTCCATAGGCTAACATTGACTGGTTTCACTTGGAAATTCTTCTAAGTGTGGAGTTTTGGAACTTTAAAATATTCCTCTAAAATCAGCCGAAATACGAATTCCGATTTACTCACCTGTTATCAGGAGAGACCTCAGTGCTGCATCTTTCAGCCCAGTACTGATCCTGAAAAGTAATTTTAACCGTACTTACCAGTAACTTGAATTTCCTTCCATAGGATATCATTGTCTGCTTTTTGTTGAAAAAGTTTCTAAGTGTCGATTTTTGAAACATACAAATATTCCTCTAAAATCAACCGAAATACGAATTCCGATTTACTCACCTGTTATCAGGAGAGACCTCAGTGCTGCATCTTTCAGCCCAGTACTGATCCTGAAAAGTAATTTTAACCGTACTTACCAGTAACTTGAATTTCCTTCCATAGGATATCATTGTCTGCTTTTTGCTGAAAAAGTTTCTAAGTGTTGATTTTTGAAACATACAAATATTCCTCTAAAATCAGCCGAAATACAAATTCCGATTTACTCACCTGTTATCAGGAGAGACCTCAGTGCTGTATCTTTCAGCCCAGTACTGGTCCTGAAAAGTAATTTTAACCGTACTTACCAGTAACTTGAATTTCCTTCCATAGGCTAACATTGACTGGTTTCACTTGGAAATTCTTCTAAGTGTGAAGTTTTGGAACTTTAAAATATTCCTCTAAAATCAGCCGAAATACGAATTCCGATTTACTCACCTGTTATCAGGAGAGACCTCAGTGCTGCATCTTTCAGCCCAGTACTGATCCTGAAAAGTAATTTTAACCGTACTTACCAGTAACTTGATTTTCCTTCCATAGGATATCATTGTCTGCTTTTTGCTGAAAAAGTTTCTAAGTGTTGATTTTTTAAACATACAAATATTCCTCTAAAATCAGCCGAAATACAAATTCCGATTTACTCACCTGTTATCAGGAGAGACCTCAGTGCTGTATCTTTCAGCCCAGTACTGGTCCTGAAAAGTAATTTTAACCGTACTTACCAGTAACTTGAATTTCCTTCCATAGGCTAACATTGACTGGTTTCACTTGGAAATTCTTCTAAGTGTGGAGTTTTGGAACTTTAAAATATTCCTCTAAAATCAGCCGAAATACGAATTCCGATTTACTCACCTGTTATCAGGAGAGACCTCAGTGCTGCATCTTTCAGCCCAGTACTGATCCTGAAAAGTAATTTTAACCGTACTTACCAGTAACTTGAATTTCCTTCCATAGGATATCATTGTCTGCTTTTTGCTGAAAAAGTTTCTAAGTGTCGATTTTTGAAACATACAAATATTCCTCTAAAATCAACCGAAATACGAATTCCGATTTACTCACCTGTTATCAGGAGAGACCTCAGTGCTGCATCTTTCAGCCCAGTACTGATCCTGAAAAGTAATTTTAACCGTACTTACCAGTAACTTGAATTTCCTTCCATAGGATATCATTGTCTGCTTTTTGCTGAAAAAGTTTCTAAGTGTTGATTTTGAAACATACAAATATTCCTCTAAAATCAGCCGAAATACAAATTCCGATTTACTCACCTGTTATCAGGAGAGACCTCAGTGCTGCATCTTTCAGCCCAGTACTGGTCCTGAAAAGTAATTTTAACCGTACTTACCAGTAACTTGAATTTCCTTCCATAGGATATCATTGACTGGTTTCACTTGGAAATTCTTCTAAGTGTGTAGTTTTGGAACTTTATAATATTCCTCTAAAATCAGCCGAAATACGAATTCCGATTTACTCATCTGTTATCAGGAGAGACCTCAGTGCTGCATCTTTCAGCCCAGTACTGATCCTGAAAAGTAATTTTAACCGTACTTACCAGTAACTTGAATTTCCTTCCATAGGATATCATTGTCTGCTTTTTGCTGAAAAAGTTTCTAAGTGTCGATTTTTGAAACATACAAATATTCCTC
>CAWUFW010030694.1:0-16772 GCA_963921515.1 Calotriton arnoldi
AAAAAAAAAAAAAAAACTCTGACGAGTCCGGTAACTTCTTTCCAGAGCCCTGGCATCACAAAATGGATGCTGCTGCCACAGACATGAGTCTGGCCTCCTGCTGCTGGACGAAACTCCGGCAGGGGAGGCCTGGACAATAGGTTTCCTGTCCCAGGGAGGTGTGACCACCTCCCCAGACAGGATAATGTGTATTGGGGCTGGGCGGGAGCACTTTCGGGTGCTTTGAAGTCCTGCACTGGGGGCACATTTGGTGTCCCTGTGCATACCCCAGTTCAAACCGGATCAGGGGCTTGCAGCCCCTGCTTTGGCGCGAACTGGACAAAGGGAAAGGGGTGTAGCCACCCCTCTGCCCTGACCCACCCATAGGTGGGGCCACAGAGTAGTCCAACCCCTATTTTTAGAATAAAGGTAGGAACCCAGTCCTTAGGACTTTAGATTATACCTGGACGAAACTCTGAAACTGAATCCTGGACCTTCGACGCTCTACGACAAGATTAGAGGACTGAAGAATCTCCCTTGGGGTCAAGGAGTGACTCCCCTGCTTGGCAGGCACCAAAGAAGCATCTGTCCGGTTCGCATTTCTGAAGCTCCCGTCGGACGCCGAAGTCATCGCATCACCAGAGGTGGATTCTCAGACTTCCCCGAGGCTACCCTGAGTCCCCAGCAAAGCTGAGGCCCGTGGCTATCGTGGGTGACTTGAGACCGTGACCCCTGGACACCGAGCACATTTGCAAGTGCATCATCTTCTGGGTCTCCCAAGAAGTCATGCTTTGGGCTCCGAGTAGCGCTAGCCTCCAGCACCACCTGCACCGAAGATCACTGGCCCCCACTCCACGAGTGTCCTGTAAGCCAGCTCCACGTGCGGCGTCACGAGGCTCCTTTGCGGTCGCTAGCCCGTTGGCTAGTAGCCCTTAACGAAGGCCAATCCTTTTCTTACTTGGCATCCTGGTTGCTCCGGGCCTGCCCTCACTTACCCTTGCTGGGTGAGTTCCACAGACCTTGCTGGTCTGCACCATCTACGATCAACATCTTAATCAAGACTTGCCGTTGCCAAGGCTTGTTGGGTCCAATCCGGTCGCCGACACCTCAGCACTCGACAGACATCGTGTACCAGCCCGAATCCTGCTCCTGGTCGCCGACAACGCCTCCTGGACCTCGTGGCTGAAGAGTCAAGATGACCGTCAACGCACCTGAAGCACTCGACATCGGTGGGCATCTGTCCATCGCCTTCCTGGTCACTGGCTAGTGACCCAGACTCTGTCCCCTCTGCTTTCAGGTTCACCAGAACTCCGATCCACTCTTGGATCCACCCGGACACTTTTCTCTTGGCCGCCAGCAGCACTTTGCTGCAGATCGCCATTCGAATCGACGACGAAACCCGACCCCGAAAGGCACCTATGCACCCGGCTTCCCTGGGTGAGGTAACACGAGTACTCCGGTGCTCCCGTGGGTAGAGACTCTTCAAAGTCCTAGATCTCAAAGGGTTTTGTCCTAGTCCTCTTTTAAGTGTCCCTTTCCTCTATTTTTCCGATCCCGACTTTCTCCATAGAAGTTAACGGCGTATCGCGGTTGTGTATTTACACTGCACGCGTCTCCCGTGGGTCCCCTGTGTCACTACCTTGGGTGGTTCCTTGTGGTCCAAGCACTTCTAGAGGCTCTAGGCCTAGTGTCTAGTTCAGTCGTGGTTCGCATACCACTTTATTGGTATATGGTTTGGTACGCCCCTAGGGCCCAAACGTGTATTTGTGCTATTACTGTGATTTAATATCTTATAACTTATGTACTTCGAACTCTAGCCTCATAAAGAGACTAGAGGGGTGTGTTTAACAATAAATACATATATTTTGAATATATACCTGGTGTGGTGCTCTTTCATTTGGTCACTCAAGAGATTATAGACTGGTAAAACAAGCTGCTTTACATTCCTTCAAGACTTAGCCTGAAGGCTGCTCTCCATAGCTACCACTAGGATAGCTTTCAATAAAGGTTGTCTTTAACCTATCTCCAATAAGGGGTTGTTTGGACTGGTGCAAGGTGCCCACTATAATTAGTGGACAGCATATGCCAGGCCAACTTCTCACAGTGGTGTTTCAGGGTTTAGGGCAGTGCAGTGGTGTTCGTGCAGTGTAGGGGGTGGTGTTTCAGGGTTTAGGGCAGTGTTGTTCAGGCAGTGTAGGGGGTCTTGCTGGGGTTGATGTTTCAGGGTTTAGGGCAGTGCAGTGGTGTTCGGGCAGTGTAGGGGGTCGTGCTGGGGGTGGTGTTTCAGGGTTTAGGGCAGTGCAGTGGTGTTCCGGCAGTGTAGGAGGTCGTACAGGGGTGGTGTTTCAGGGTTTAGGGCAGTGCAGTGGTGTTCGGGCAGTGTAGGGGGTCGTGCTGGGGGTGGTGTTTCAGGGTTTAGGGCAGTGCAGTGGTGTTCGGGCAGTGTAGGGTGTCGTGCTGAGGGGTGGTGTTTCAGGGTTTAGGGCAGTGCAGTGGTATTCCGGCAGTGTAGGAGGTCGTGCAGGGGGTGGTGTTTCAGGGTTTAGGGCAGTGCAGTGGTGTTTGGGCAGTGTAGGGGGTCGTGCAGGGGGTGGTGTTTCAGGGTTTAGGGCAGTGCAGTGGTGTTCGGCCAGTGTAGGTGGTCTTGCTGGGGGTGGTGTTTCAGGCTTTAGTGCAGTGGTGTTCGGGCAGTGTAGGGGGTCTTGCTGGGGGTGGTGTTTCAGGGTTTAGGGCAGTGCAGTGGTGTTCGGGCAGTGTAGGGGGTCTTGCTGGGGCTGGTGTTTCAGGGTTTAGGGCAGTGCAGTGGTGTTCGGGCAGTGTAGGGGGTCGTGCTGGGGCTGGTGTTTGAGGGTTTAGGGTAGTGCAGTGGTGTTCGGGCAGTGTAGGGGGTCGTGCTGGGGCTGGTGTTTCAGGGTTTAGGGCAGTGCAGTAGTTTTCGGGCAGTGTAGGCGGTCGTGCTGGGGCTGGTGTTTCAGGGTTTAGGGCAGTGCAGTGGTGTTCGGGCAGTGTACGGGGTTGTGCTGGGGCTGGTGTTTCAGGGTTTAGGGCAGTGCAGTGGTGTTCGGGCAGTGTAGGGGGTCGTGCTGGGGGTGGTGTTTCAGGGTTTAGGGCAGTGCAGTGGTGTTCGGGCAGTGTAGGGGGTCGTGCTGGGGCTGGTGTTTCATGGTTTAGGGCAGTGCAGTGGTGTTCGGGCAGTGTAGGGGGTCGTGCTGGGGGTGGTGTTTCAGGGTTTAGGGCAGTGCAGTGGTGTTCGGGCAGTGTAGGGGGTCATGCTGGGGGTGGTGTTTCAGGTTTTAGGGCAGTGCAGTGGTGTACGGGCAGTGTAGGGGGTCTTGCTGGGGGTGGTGTTTCAGGGTTTAGGGCAGTGGTGTTCGGGCAGTGTAGGGGGTCTTGCTGGGGGTAGTGTTTCGGGGTTTAGGGCAGTGCAGTGGTGTTCGTGCAGTGTAGGGGGTCGTGCTGGGGGTGGTGTTTCAGGGTTTAGGGCAGTGCAGTAGTGTTCGGGCAGTGTAGGGGATCGTGCAGGGGGTGGTGTTTCAGGGTTTAGGGCAGTGCAGTGGTGTTCGGGCAGTGTAGGGGGTCGTGCTGGGGGTGGTGTTTCAGGGTTTAGGGCAGTGGAGCGGTGTTCGGGCAGTGTAGGGGGTCGTGCAGGGGGTGGTGTTTCAGGGTTTAGGGCAGTGCAGTGGTGTTCAGGCAGTGTAGGGGTCATGCTGGGGCTGGTGTTTCAGGGTTTTGGGCAGTGCAGTGGTGTTCGGGCAGTGTAGGGGGTCTTGCTGGGGGTGGTGTTTCAGGGTTTAGGGCAGTGCAGTGGTGTTCGGGCAGTGTAGGGGGTCTTGCTGGGGGTAGTGTTTCAGGGTTTAGGGCAGTGCAGTGGTGTTCGTGCAGTGTGGGGGTCGTGCTGGGGATGGTGTTTCAGGGTTTAGGGCAGTGCAGTAGTGTTCGGGCAGTGTAGGGGGTTGTGCAGGGGGTGGTGTTTCAGGGTTTAGGGCGGTGCAGTGGTGTTCGGGCATTGTAGGGGGTCGTGCTGACGGTGGTGTTTCAGGGTTTAGGGCAGTGTAGTGGTGTTCGGGCAGTGTAGGGGTCGTGCTGGGGGTGGTGTTTCAGGGTTTAGGGCAGTGGTGTTCGGGCAGTGTAGGGGGTCTTGCTGGGGGTGATGTTTCAGGGTTTAGGGCAGTGCAGTGGTGTTCGGGCAGTGTAGGAGGTCTTGCTGGGGGTAGTGTTTCAGGGTTTAGGGCAGTGCAGTGGTGTTCGGGCAGTGTAGGGGTCATGCTGGGGGTGGTGTTTCAGGGTTTAGGGCAGTGCAGTGGTGTTCGGGCAGTGTAGGGGGTCGTGAAGGGGGTGGTGTTTCAGGGTTTAGGGCAGTGCAGTGGTGTTCGGGCAGTTTAGGGGGTCGTGCTAGGGTATGTGTTTCAGGGTTTAGGGCAGTGCAGTGGTGTTCGGGCAGTGTAGGGGGTCGTGCAGGGGCTGGTGTTTCAGGGTTTAGGGCAGTGCAGTGGTGTTCGGGCAGTGTAGGGGGTCGTGCTGGAGGTAGTGTTTTAGGGTTTAGGGTAGTGCAGTGGTGTTTGTGTAGTGTAGGGGGTCATGTTTTAGGGTAGTGCAGTGGTGTTTGGGTAGTGTAGGGGGTCGTGCTGGGGGTAGTGTTTTAGGATTTAGGTTAGTGCAGTGGTGTTTGTGTAGTGTAGGGGGTCGTGCTGGGGGTAGTGTTTTAGGGTTTAGGGTAGTGCAGTGGTGCTTGTGTAGTGTAGGGGTTCGTGCTGGGGGTAGTGTTTTAGGGTTTAGGGTAGTGCAGTGGTGTTTGTGTAGTGTAGGGGGTCATGTTTTAGGGTAGTGCAGTGGTGTTTGGGTAGTGTAGGGGGTCGTGCTGGGGGTAGTGTTTTAGGATTTAGGTTAGTGCAGTGGTGTTGGGGTAGTGTTTTAGGGTTTAGGGTAGTGCAGTGGTGTTTGTGTAGTGTAGGGGGTCATGCTGGGGGTAGTGTTTTAGGGTTTAGGATAGTGCAGTGGTGCTTGTGTAGTGTAGGGGGTCGTGCTGGGGTAGTGTTTTAGGGTTTAGGGTAGTGCAGTGGTGTTTTTGTAGTGTAGGGGGGTCATGTTTTAAGATGCAACGCTCCAATACCTGACCAGTCTGCACTACATAAAACTGCAAAAAACTAAAAATAAAAAGTGTTTTGCACACTTTTGTCATTGGGCTATATGTGGGCTACATCTGGGTAATATTTGTGCTACATTTGGGCTCTTTTTTCACTGGTGGCCATCTTGGAAGACTTCTTTGTTATGAAGTTTCCTAATTTCCTCATTTACTGCAGTCTCCTCAGTAGGAAATGCTTTCAGTTTTTACTTTGATTCCATCAAGAAGGCATTCAGATGTGTCACACATTTGCCATAAATTCAGAATGTTATTACTCTAGTTGTTCATTAGATCACTGTAGTAAAGCTACTGCTCACCAAGGAGTTAACTGGAAGTCTACTGCTGGTATTGAAAGTGATTGTTTCAGTCTGCATGTCAGAATTTTCTAATGAAATAGAAGAGGATTTGAGATCTCACTTAAAACATGCACTAAATTTTCTTTTGCAGCACTAACCATAATTTCTATGGCAAAATGAACCCCCTCATTTTGTTCCTTTTTAAATTAAATGTTTTAAGTGTTACCAGTTTATTCCAATCAAGATGGCTTCAGGTGTGCAATACTTTGGTCATAAGTAAGGCTGTTAGCACTCTAGTTGTTCTTTAGAACACTCTGGGAAGCTGCAGTAGAACACAAAGGCATCAACTGACAGGCTGCTCCTGTTGAAATATAACAGGAAGATATTTGAGATCTCACTTAAAACATGTCGTAATTTTTCTTTCTACAGCACTAACCATAATTTCTATGGCAAAATGAACCCCATCATTTTGTTCCTTTTTAAATTAAATGTTTTAAGTGTTACCAGTTTATTCCAATCAAGATGGCTTCAGGTGTGCCATACTTTTGTCATAAGTAAGACTGTTAGCGCTCTAGTTGTTCTTTAGAACACTCTGGGAAGCTGCAGTAGAACACAAAGGCATCAACTGACAGGCTGCTCCTGTTGAAATATAACAGGAAGATATTTGAGATCACACTTGAAACATGTCCTAATTTTCTTTCCAGAGCAGTAACCATAATTTCTATGACAAGATGAACCCCATCATTTTGTTCCTTTTTAAATTAAATGTTTTAAGTGTTACTAGTTTATTCCAATCAAGATGGCTTCAGGTGTGCCATACTTTTGTCATAAGTAAGGCTGTTAGCACTCTAGTTGTTCTTTAGAACACTCTGGGAAGCTGCAGTAGAACACAAAGGAATCAACTGACAGTCTCTGCCCTTGTTGAATGTACATGTTTTACTGAGAATGTCAGACTTCATTCTCACATGACTGAGAAAGATAATGTGAATTTACAGAAAATATGCTCTCATTTTAGCTTCTGGGGCACCTTCCAAAACTGTATGGGACAAGCATGTGAAAATAGTTTTCTCTCAAACATGATTCATGATATCCCAGCAGAAGGTTTTCACAGGGTAAAATCACCTTAGAACACACCACAATTCCTGAAATTAGTATGGTACCATCAACAAATGAATTCTAATGTAACTAAAGTCTGTTATCACCCTTTATAGTTCTCCTTTTGGTAACCCTCAAAATCTTCGATTCTCTACAATGCATTTCAATGGGGTACTATCATTTATATTGGTCCCAAGATGGCTGCCAGCAATTCCAGGATGAAGTGCTGACAGCCAATCAGATCTCATGATGACATGTGTGGTTAGGCTCCGCCCAGATATATATGTGTTTTACTTTTGATTTTCTCAGCAACTACTGAACGGATTTACACCATTTAACAAAAGGGTTCTTTTTGAACCAAGAACTACCTCTTTGCCAAATTTGGTGTAATTCCGTTCAGCAGTTCGAGCTGTAGCCTTGCATAAAGTTTCCTATGGGAAATTGATTTTTGACTCTTATTTTTTAATTTCTCCGCAACTACTGAACGGATTTACACCATTTAACAAAAGGGTTCTTTCTGAACCAAGAACTACCTCTTTGCCAAATTTGGTGTAATTCCGTTCAGCAGTTCGGGCTGTAGCCGTGTCTAAAGTTTCCTAAGGGAAAATGAATGGGGAAAACATGTTTTGGGACCCCCTTTTTCTCGGCCCCGCTTGACGAATCACCCTGAGACTTTCAGGGTAGGAGCGGATCCGAGCGGGCCATAAAGTTTGAAAATTTCGCGAATATTCGTCAACCGACGCAAGAGTTATTTCAAATAGAATGTCGCAGATTTCCTATGGAAAATAGGTCCTAGCTATAACTATCTACTGGCGTAGATAGTTATAGTTAGGACCTATTTTCTATAGGAAATTTTCAAACTTTATGGCCCGCTCGGGTCCGCTCCTACCCTGAAAGTCTCAGGGTGATTCGTCAGGCGGGGGCCGAGAAAAAAGGGGGGTCCCAAAACGTGTTTTCCACATTCATTTTCCCATAGGAAACTTTAGACACGGCTACAGCCCGAACTGCTGAACGGAATTACACCAAATTTGGCAAAGAGGTAGTTCTTGGTTCAGAAAGAACCCTTTTTGTTAAATGGTGTAAATCCGTTCAGTAGTTGCGGAGAAATTAAAAAATAAGAGTCAAAAAATCAATTTCCCATAGGAAACTTTATGCAAGGCTACAGCCCGAACTGCTGAACGGAATTACACCAAATTTGGCAAAGAGGTAGTTCTTGGTTCAACAAGAACCCTTTTGTTAAATGGTGTAAATCCGTTCAGTAGTTGCTGAGAAAATCAAAAGTAAAAACACATATATATCTGGGCGGAGCCTAACCACACATGTCATCGTGAGATCTGATTGGCTGTCAGCACTTCATCCTGGAATTGCTGGCAGCCATCTTGGGACCAATATAAATGATAGTACCCCATTGAAATGCATTGTAGTGAATCGAAGATTTTGAGGGTTACCAAAAGGAGAACTATAAAGGGTGATAACAGACTTTAGTTACATTAGAATTCATTTGTTGATGGTACCATACTAATTTCAGGAATTGTGGTGTGTTCTAAGGTGATTTTACCCTGTGAAAAACCTTCTGCTGGGATATCATGAATCATGTTTGAGAGAAAACTATTTTCACATGCTTGTCCCATACAGTTTTGGAAGGTGCCCCAGAAGCTAAAATGAGAGCATATTTTCTGTAAATTCACATTATCTTTCTCAGTCATGTGAGAATGAAGTCTGACATTCTCAGTAAAACATGTACATCCAACAAGGGCAGAGACTGTCAGTTGATTCCTTTGTGTTCTACTGCAGCTTCCCAGAGTGTTCTAAAGAACAACTAGAGTGCTAACAGCCTTACTTATGACAAAAGTATGGCACACCTGAAGCCATCTTGATTGGAATAAACTGGTAACACTTAAAACATTTAATTTAAAAAGGAACAAAATGATGGGGTTCATCTTGTCATAGAAATTATGGTTAGTGCTCTGGAAAGAAAAATTAGGACATGTTTCAAGTGTGATCTCAAATATCTTCCTGTTATATTTCAACAGGAGCAGCCTGTCAGTTGATGCCTTTGTGTTCTACTGCAGCTTCCCAGAGTGTTCTAAAGAACAACTAGAGCGCTAACAGTCTTACTTATGACAAAAGTATGGCACACCTGAAGCCATCTTGATTGGAATAAACTGGTAACACTTAAAACATTTAATTTAAAAAGGAACAAAATGAGGGGGTTCATTTTGCCATAGAAATTATGGTTAGTGCTGTAGAAAGAAAAATTAGGACATGTTTTAAGTGAGATCTCAAATATCTTCCTGTTATATTTCAACAGGAGCAGCCTGTCAGTTGATGCCTTTGTGTTCTACTGCAGCTTCCCAGAGTGTTCTAAAGAACAACTAGAGTGCTAACAGCCTTACTTATGACAAAAGTATGGCACACCTGAAGCCATCTTGATTGGAATAAACTGGTAACACTTAAAACATTTAATTTAAAAAGGAACAAAATGAGGGGGTTCATTTTGCCATAGAAATTATGGTTAGTGCTGCAAAAGAAAATTTAGTGCATGTTTTAAGTGAGATCTCAAATCCTCTTCTATTTCATTAGAAAATTCTGACATGCAGACTGAAACAATCACTTTCAATACCAGCAGTAGACTTCCAGTTAACTCCTTGGTGAGCAGTAGCTTTACTACAGTGATCTAATGAACAACTAGAGTAATAACATTCTGAATTTATGGCAAATGTGTGACACATCTGAATGCCTTCTTGATGGAATCAAAGTAAAAACTGAAAGCATTTCCTACTGAGGAGACTGCAGTAAATGAGGAAATTAGGAAACTTCATAACAAAGAAGTCTTCCAAGATGGCCACCAGTGAAAAAGAGCCCAAATGTAGCACAAATATTACCCAGATGTAGCCCACATATAGCCCAATGACAAAAGTGTGCAAAACACTTTTTATTTTTAGTTTTTTGCAGTTTTATGTAGTGCAGACTGGTCAGGTATTGGAGCGTTGCATCTTAAAACATGACCCCTACACTACAAAACACCACTGCACTACCTGTGAGAAGTTGGCCTGGCATATGCTGTCCACTAATTATAGTGGGCACCTTGCACCAGTCCAAATCGACTCTTATGGTAGGTAGGTTAAAGACAACCTTATTGAAAGCTATCCTAGTGGTAGCTATGGAGAGCAGCCTTCAGGCTAAGTCTTGAAGGAATGTAAAGCAGCTTGTTTTACCAGTCTATAATCTCTTGAGTGACCAAATGAAAGAGCACCACACCAGGTATATATTCAAAATATATGTATTTATTACTAAACACACCCCTCTAGTCTCTTTATGAGGCTAGGGTTCGAAGTACATAGGTTATAAGATCTTAAATCACAATAATAGCACAAATACACGTTTGGGCCCTAGGGGCGTACCAAACCATATACCAATAAAGTGGTATGCGAATCACGACTGAACTAGACACTAGGCCTAGAGCCTCTAGAAGTGCTTGGACCACAAGGAACCACCCAAGGTAGTGACACAGGGGACCCACGGGAGACGCGTGCAGTGTAAATACACAACCGCGATACGCCGTTAACTTCTATGGAGAAAGTCGGGATCGGGAAAATAGAGGGAAGGGACACTTAGAAGAGGACTAGGACAAAACCCTTTGAGATCTAGGACTTTGAAGAGTCTCTACCCACGGGAGCACCGGAGTACTCGTGTTACCTCACCCAGGGAAGCCGGGTGCATAGGTGCCTTTCGGGGTCGGGTTTCGTCGTCGATTCGAATGGCGATCTGCTGCAAAGTGCTGCTGGCGACCAGGAGAAAAGTGTCCGGGTAGATCCAAGAGTGGATCGGAGTTCTGAAGAACCTGAAAGCAGAGGGGACAGAGTCTGGGTCACTTAGCCAGTGACCAGGAAGGCGATGGACAGATGCCCACCGATATCGAGTGCTTCAGGTGCGGTGACGGTCGTCTTGACTCTTCAGCCACGAGGTCCGGGAGGCGTTGTCGGTGACCAGGAGCAGGATTCGGGCTGGTGCTTGATGTCTGTCGAGTGCTGAGGTGTCGGCAACCGGATTGGACCCAACAAGCCTTGGCAACGGCAAGTCTCGAGTAAGATGTAGATCGTCGATTATGCAGACCAGCAACGTCTGGGGAACTCACCCAGCAAGGGTAAGTGAGGGCAGGCCTGGAGCAACCAGGATGCCAAGTAAAGAAAAGATTGGCCTTCGTTAGGGCTACTAGCCAACGGGCTAGCGACCGCAAAGGAGCCTCGTGACGCCGCACGTGGAGCTGGCTTGCAGGACACTCGTGGAGTGGGGGCCAGTGATCTTCGGTGCCGGTGGTGCTGGAGGCTAGGGCTACTCGGAGCCCGAAGCACGACTTCTTAGGAGACCCAGAAGATGGTGCACTTGGAAATGTGCTCGGTGTCCAGGGGTCACGGTCTCAAGTCACCCACGATAGCCACGGGCCTCAGCTTTGCTGGGGACTCAGGGTAGCCTCGGGAAGTCTGAGAATCCACCTCTGGTGATGCGATGACTTCGGCGTCCGATGGGAGCTTCAGTAATGCGAACCGGACAGATGCTTCTTTGGTGCCTGCCAAGCAGGGAGTCACTCCTTGACCCCAAGGGAGATTCTTCAGTCCTCTAATCTTGTCGTAGAGCGTCGAAGGTCCAGGATTCAGTGTCAGAGTTTCGTCCAGGTATAATCTAAAGTCCTAAGGACTGGGTTCCTACCTTTATTCTAAAAATAGGGGATGGACTACTCTGTGGCCCCACCTATGGGTGGGTCAGGGCAGAGGGGTGGCTACACCCCTTTCCCTTTGTCCAGTTTGCGCCAAAGCAGAGGCTGCGAGCCCCTGATCCGGTTTGAACTGGGGTATGCACAGGGACACCAAATGTGCCCCCAGTGCAGTACTTCAAAGCACCCGAAAGTGCTCCCGCCCTGCCCCAATACACATTGTCCTGTCTGGGGAGGTGGTCACACCTCCCTGGGACAGAAACCTGTTGTCCAGGCCTCCCCTGCCGGAGTTTCGTCCAGCAGCAGGAGGCCAGACTCGTGTCTGTGGCAGCAGCATCCATTTTGTGATGCCAGGGCTCTGGAAAGAAGTTACCGGACTCGTCAGAGTTAACATGTCTTTCCCTCTAGAAGGGTGGAATGCTACCCCCGCCGCCAGGATTGGCGGGGGGTAGTATTCCAAGATGTTTGACACCAAACACGACATGTTTAGGTGCAGCCATTCCAAAGTTAGCATTTTACCGCGAGGATATAATGCGCTTAAGAGTATATGGTCAGGCTGCACTACAAACAGCATCAGAGATGGTCTCCGAACGCTGCAGAGGGGCCCTGCTCATGCAGGGGCACCCTCTCACATAGGAACCATGCACTCTGCCTTTAGGATTGATAAGGCCTGCCTTAGGAGTGACTTATAGGTTTATATGTGTGTATGTATTTCGTGATATAGGTAACCTATATCACAGTAAGAGGTGCATGCACCACCTTACCCAGGCTGCAGTAGCAGACCTGTGGTGTCAGTTTGGATGGCCTTCCAGGGGTGGCATAATACATGCTGCAGCCCCTGGCAGGCCTCTGAGGTACCTATGCCCTTGGTACATAGTATACCATATACTAGGGACTTATAAGGGCACTCCAGATTCCAATCAGAGATGTGCCTAAGGCACATGGAAACCTTTTAGAGAGGAAGCAGCTAGGCTGGGGTTCTGATTAGCAGGGCCCCAGCCAGACTAATGTCGAAAAACAGTGAAGCATCAGCAAAAAGTGGGGGTACCCATGTGAAGCAGATCCTACTCTCCTACACAACCCCCCAAACGTAGGGACATTAAACTAACCTTGCCCAGTTAAGTCTTCATGTTCTAAGTGGAAATACCTAGAGAGTCCATCTGCATTCGCATGGTTACTCCCAGGCCTATGTTCCACTGTAAAGTCCATCCCCTGTAGGGAAATGGACCACCTAAGCAGTTTGGGGTTTTCACCCTTCATTTGTTTTAGCCATAAGAGGGGCTTATGGTCTGTCTGAACCAGGAAGTGTGTACCAAACAAGTATGGCCTCAACTTCTTTAGAGCCCAGACCACAGCAAAGGCCTCCCTCTCTATGGCTGACCAACGTTTCTCTCTAGGGGTCAGCCTTCTGCTAATAAAAGCTACTGGCTGATCCTGACCTTCTTCATTCAATTGTGACAGTACAGCCCCTACCCCCAATTCAGATGCATCTGTTTGAACAATGAACTTCTTGGAGTAATCAGGACTCTGCAGAATTGGAGCAGTGCACATGGCCTGCTTGAGGTCATCAAATGCCTTTTGACAGCTAACTGTCCACTGAACCTTTTTGGGCATTTTCTTAGAAGTTAAGTCATTCAAGGGTGTCACTATTGATCCATACCCCTTGACAAATCTCCTATAGTACCCAGTCAGGCCTAAGAAGGCTCTCACCTGAGTCTGGGTAGTGGGAGCAGTCCAGTCCATGATGGTCTGGATCTTGCTCTGCAAAGGTTGAACCTGGCCTCCACCCACAAGGTGGCCCAGGTACACAACCTGACTCTGCCCTATCTGGCACTTAGTGGCCTTGATAGTCAGGCCTGCCTTTTGCAGGGCCTGTAAAACATTCCTGAGGTGGACCAGGTGATCCTCCCAGGTGGAGCTAAAGACAGCAATATCATCTAGATAAGCTGCACTATAGGCTTCCAGTCCTGTGAGAACTGTGTTCACCAACCTCTGGAAAGTGGCAGGTGCATTTTTCAGACCAAAGGGCATTACCACAAATTGATAATGCCCACTAGGGGTTGAAAATGCTGTTTTGGGCTTTGCAGTATCAGCTAGTCTGATCTGCCAGTAGCCAGCTGTTAGGTCAAATGTGCTGAGATATTTGGCAGAGGCCAAAGTATCTATGAGCTCATCTGCCCTGGGTATTGGATGAGCATCAGTCCTAGTGACTGCATTGAGACCCCTGTAGTCCACACAAAACCTCATCTCTCTTTTTCCACCACTGGTGTGAGGTTTTGGTACAAGGACCACTGGACTAGCCCAAGGGCTATCTGAGGGTTCAATAACTCCCAACTCCAACATTTTCTGGACTTCAGTCCTGATACAGTCCCTGACATGGTCAGGTTGCCTATAAATCTTGTTTTTAATAGGCAGACTGTCCCCAGTGTCCACTTCATGAGTGCACCAGATGGTCTGACTGGGTGTCAGTGAAAACATATGTCTAAACTGATTGAGAACTTGCCTGCAATCAGTTTGTTGCTGGGTAGTGAGGCTGCCTGCCAAGGCTGCACCATCAACTGACCCATCGTCAGGGTTCTGTGAGAGCAGGTCAGGGAGTGGGTCACTCTCTTCCTCCTGCCCTTCATCAGTAGCCATGAGCAAGCCCATGTCTGCCCTGTCCACATATGGTTTTAACCTGTTGACATGGAGAACCCTGTGGGGACTCCTGGGTGTTCCTAGGTCCACTAAGTAAGTGACCTCACCCTTCTGCTCAACAATAGTGTGGGGTCCACTCCATTTATCTTGGAGAGCTGCTGGGGCTACTGGCTCCAACACCCACACCTTCTGTCCTGGCTGGTAAACAGTCAGAACAGCCTTTTGGTCATGCCAGGCCTTTTGAAGTTCCTGGCTAGCCTCAAGGTTTTTGGTTGCCTTTTTCATGTACTCAGCCATCCTGGAGCGGAGACCAAGTACATAGTCCACTATATCTTGCTTTGGGGGCTTGAGAGGTAACTCCCATCCTTCCTTCACCAAGCACAGTGGACCCCTCACAGGGTGGCCAAACAGAAGTTCAAAAGGGCTGTAACCAACCCCCTTCTGAGGCACCTCCCTATATGCGAATAAAAGGCAGGGCAAGAGTATGTCCCATCTACGCCTAAGCTTTTCTGGGAGCCCTTTAATCATGCCCTTCAAGGTTTTGTTGAATCTCTCAACTAAACCATTGCATTGTGGGTGATAGGGTGTGGTGAACTTATAAGTCACTCCACACTCCTTCCACATTGCTTTTAAGTACCCAGACATGAAGTTAGCACCCCTGTCTGATACTACCTCCTTAGGAAAGCCCACTCTTGAGAAGATTCCCAGGAGGGCCCTTGCCACCACAGGTGCTGTAGTGGTCCTGAGGGGAATAGCTTCTGGGTACCTGGTGGCATGATCCACTACCACCAGGATAAACCTGTGCCCAGAGGCTGTTTGGGGATCCATGGGACCAACAATGTCAATCCCTACCCTCTCAAAGGGCACCCCCACCACAGGTAGTGGTATCAGGGGGCCTTTGTAGTTCCACCTGCTTTGCCACTGGCTTGGCAGGTTACACAGGAGCGACAAAACTCCTTACTGTCTTCAGACATGTGGGGCCAGTGAAAGTGAGGGACAATTCTGTGCCAAGTCTTGTTCTGGCCCAGGTGTCCTGCTAAGGGAATATCATGGGCTAGGGTCAATAGGAAGCCCCTGAACTTCAAAGGTATTACCAACCTCCTGGTAGCACCAGGCTTGGGGTCTCTACTCTCTGAGTACAGGAGTCCATCATCCCAATACACTGTATGGGGACCACTAGCTTTCCCAGCAGCCTCAGCAGCAGCTTGCTGTCTGAGGGGTTCAAGGGAGGGGCAGCTCTGCTGCTCCTGGCTCAGATCTGCCCTAGAAGGTCCCCCTGTCCCCAAGAACTCAACCTGGTCAGGTTCCAGTTCCTCTGGGACAGTTCCTTCTTCAGGGCTGAGATCATCCCCCTCAAGGGACTGATCTTCATCCTGAGCCAAGGGGAAGGCACTGCCTTAACCCTACTACTCCTCCTCTTGGAAGGCACTTGGTCCATTCTTCCAGAATCCAAGGCCTGTTCAGTGCTAGACATTTTGGCTTGTGACCTGGTCACAGCAAACACATCTGCAGGGATCCCCAGCATTTCTGCATGGGTCCTGAGCTCCACTTCTGCCCAAGCAGAAGTCTCTAAGTCATTGCCAAGCAAGCATTCGACTGGTAGGTTTGCACTTACCACAACCTTCTTAAGGCCAGTTACCCCTCCCCAGGAGAAGTTAACAACTGCCAGAGTATGGTCTGTTCTGACATTGCTAGCATTGGTCACTTGGTACATCTCACCAAGCATAACTTGCCCAGGTAGCACAAGGTCTTGTGTCACCATTGTGACACTTGCCCCTGTGTCCCTAAATGCCAAAGCCTCTCGTCCATTGATTAAAGGCTGTTGTCTGTACTTGCCCAGATTACTGGGACTCATAGAGGAGGGCACATCCATGCCTCCATCACAGACTAACACAGCCTGAGTCAGTTCTCTAACTAGGTCAGAGCCCAACTCAGTTCCCAGGGTGAACCCTACTAAACCCTTTGCTGGAGCACCTCCACCAACTGTACTAGGGGGAACAGGTGCCTTAGGGGCATTGGTGGGTGCTGGACTGGAGTCTTTGGACTTGGTGCAATCACTGGTCCAGTGGGTCTTTTGCTTACAGACCTTGCACCATGGTTTTCTTTGGCCTTTACCCTTGGTAGACTGGGAATCCCCACCAGAAGAAGATTTTTGGGGGCCTGATGAAGACTTTTGATCTTTACCCTTCTCCCCACCCTTGTCAGAGTTCTTAGCATCTTGCTTCTTGGTTTCCCCACCTTGGTTCTGTACCTTCTGCTTCACCCTGGTTCTGACCCATTTGTCTGCCTTCTTTCCCAATTCTTGGGGAGAGGTCAGATCAGAGTCAACCAGGTATTGATGCAACAGCTGATTTTGACAGTTATTAAGAATCTGCTCCCTCATTATCAGATTATACAATCCTGAGAAGTCACACACCTTACTGCCCATCAACCAGCCTTCCAGAGCCTTGGCAGAACAATCCACATAGTCTACCCAGTCTTGAGTCTGTGCTTTTTGGGTGTCTCTGAACTTCAACCTGTACTGTTCAGTGGTTAGGCCAAACCCATCAATAAGAGCACTCTTCAAGACCTTGTAATTGTCAGCTTCCTCCTCTCTAACAGTGAGGAGCTTGTCTCTACCTTTGTCAGCAAAGGAGAGCCACAAGATTGCTGCCCACTGCTCCTGAGGGACCTTCTGTACTTTACAGGCACTCTCTAAAGCAGTTATCCATTTGTGGATATCATCCCCACTCTGGTAGGGAGGGACAATCTTGCTCAGGTTCCTATGGTCATAGGACCTTTCCCTATCTCTAGGGACATGGCTGCCACCATGGGACTCTAGTCCCAACTTTCTTCTCTCTCTAAGGAGATCTAGGGATTCTCTATCTAAAGCCAATTGCTTCTTCCTGATCTCTAGTTGAGTTTCCTCATACTGGACCAGTCTCTTTCT
>CAWUFW010030695.1:0-16771 GCA_963921515.1 Calotriton arnoldi
CTTCCCACCAGGTTCTGTTACCCAGAATCCCTTGCAAACATAAAAAATTGTCAAAAACCACATTTTCCCCACATTTCTGTGGTGGAAAGTTCTGGAATCTGCGTGGATCCACAAATTCCCACCCACCCCGCGTTCCCCAAAGTCTTACGAGAAAAATGGTACCTCACTTGTGTGGGTCGGCCTAGTGCCTGCGACAGGAAACGGCGCAAAACGCAACGTGGTCACACCTCAATCTCGCAGTGAAAAATGACCCTTTTTTGGCAAAGTGCCTAGCTGTAGTTTTTTAACCCTACCTCTGCCGGCACCTAGGGAAACCTAGCAAACCTATACATTTTTGAAAACTAGACACCCAGGGGAATCCAGGATGGGGTGACTTGACTGCCTCCCACCAGGTTCTGTTACCCAGAATCCCTTGCAAACATAAAAAATTGTCAAAAAACCACATTTTCCCCACATTGCTGTGGTGGAAAGTTCTGGAATCTGCGTGGATCCACAAATTTCCACCCACCCCGCGTTCCCCAAAGTCTTACGAGAAAAATGGTACCTCACTTGTGTGGGTCGGCCTAGTGCCTGCGACAGGAAACGGCGCAAAACGCATCGTGGTCACACCTCAATTTCGCAGTGAAAAATGACCCTTTTTTGGCAAAGTGCCTAGCTGTAGTTTTTTAACCCTACCTCTGCCGGCACCTAGGGAAACCTAGCAAACCTATACATTTTTGAAAACTAGACACCCAGGGGAATCCAGGATGGGGTGACTTGACTGCCTCCCACCAGGTTCTGTTACCCAGAATCCCTTGCAAACATAAAAAATTGTCAAAAAACCACATTTTCCCCACATTTCTGTGGTGTAAAGTTCTGGAATCTGCGTGGATCCACAAATTTCCACCCACCACGCGTCCCCCAAAGTCTTACAAGAAAAATGGTACCTCACTTGTGTGGGTCGGCCTAGTGCCTGCGACAGGAAACGGCGCAAAACACAACGTGGTCACACCTCAATTTCGCAGTGAAAAATGACCCTTTTTGGCAAAGTGCCTAGCTGTAGTTTTTTAACCCTACCTCTGCCGGCACCTAGGGAAACCTAGCAAACCTATACATTTTTGAAAACTAGACACCCAGGGGAATCCAGGATGGGGTGACTTGACTGCCTCCCACCAGGTTCTGTTACCCAGAATCCCTTGCAAACATAAAAAATTGTCAAAAACCACATTTTCCCCACATTTCTGTGGTGGAAAGTTCGGGAATCTGCGTGGATCCACAAATTTCCACCCACCGCGCGTTCCCCAAAGTCTTACGAGAAAAATGGTACCTCACTTGTGTGGGTCGGCCTAGTGCCTGCGACAGGAAACGGTGCAAAACGCAACGTGGTCACACCTCAATTTCGCAGTGAAAAATGACCTTTTTTTGCAAAGTGCCTAGCTGTAGTTTTTGAACCCTACCTCTGCCGGCACCTAGGGAAACCTAGCAAAACTATACATTTTTGAAAACTAGACACCCAGGGGAATCCAGGATGGGGTGACTTGACTGCCTCCCACCAGGTTCTGTTACCCAGAATCCCTTGCAAACATAAAAAATTGTCAAAAAACCACATTTTCCCCACATTTCTGTGGTGGAAAGTTCTGGAATCTGCGTGGATCCACAAATTTCCACCCACCCCGCGCTCCCCAAAGTCTTACGAGAAAAATGGTACCTCACTTGTGTGGGTCGGCCTAGTGCCTGCGACAGGAAACGGCGCAAAACGCAACGTGGTCACACCTCAATTTCGCAGTGAAAAATGACCCTTTTTTGGCAAAGTGCCTAGCTGTAGTTTTTTAACCCTACCTCTGCCGGCACCTAGGGAAACCTAGCAAACCTATACATTTTTGAAAACTAGACACCCAGGGGAATCCAGGATGGGGTGACTTGACTGCCTCCCACCAGGTTCTGTTACCCAGAATCCCTTGCAAACATAAAAAATTGTCAAAAAAACCAAATTTTCCCCACATTTCTGTGGTGGAAAGTTCTGGAATCTGCGTGGATCCACAAATTTCCACCCACCCCGCGTTCCCCAAAGTCTTACGAGAAAAATGGTACCTCACTTGTGTGGGTCGGCCTAGTGCCTGCGACAGGAAACGGCGCAAAACGCAACGTGGTCACACCTCAATTTCGCAGTGAAAAATGACCCTTTTTTGGCAAAGTGCCTAGCTGTAGTTTTTTAACCCTACCTCTGCCGGCACCTAGGGAAACCTAGCAAACCTATACATTTTTGAAAACTAGACACCCAGGGGAATCCAGGATGGGGTGACTTGACTGCCTCCCACCAGGTTCTGTTACCCAGAATCCCTTGCAAACATAAAAAATTGTCAAAAAAACCACATTTTCCCCACATTTCTGTGGTGTAAAGTTCTGGAATCTGCGTGGATCCACAAATTTCCACCCACCACGCGTCCCCCAAAGTCTTACAAGAAAAATGGTACCTCACTTGTGTGGGTCGGCCTAGTGCCTGCGACAGGAAACGGCGCAAAACACAACGTGGTCACACCTCAATTTCGCAGTGAAAAATGACCCTTTTTTGGCAAAGTGCCTAGCTGTAGTTTTTTAACCCTACCTCTGCCGGCACCTAGGGAAACCTAGCAAACCTATACATTTTTGAAAACTAGACACCCAGGGGAATCCAGGATGGGGTGACTTGACTGCCTCCCACCAGGTTCTGTTACCCAGAATCCCTTGCAAACATAAAAAATTGTCAAAAAAACCACATTTTCCCCACATTTCTGTGGTGGAAAGTTCGGGAATCTGCGTGGATCCACAAATTTCCACCCACCGCGCGTTCCCCAAAGTCTTACGAGAAAAATGGTACCTCACTTGTGTGGGTCGGCCTAGTGCCTGCGACAGGAAACGGTGCAAAACGCAACGTGGTCACACCTCAATTTCGCAGTGAAAAATGACCTTTTTTTTGCAAAGTGCCTAGCTGTAGTTTTTGAACCCTACCTCTGCCGGCACCTAGGGAAACCTAGCAAAACTATACATTTTTGAAAACTAGACACCCAGGGGAATCCAGGATGGGGTGACTTGACTGCCTCCCACCAGGTTCTGTTACCCAGAATCCCTTGCAAACATAAAAAATTGTCAAAAAACCACATTTTCCCCACATTTCTGTGGTGGAAAGTTCTGGAATCTGCGTGGATCCACAAATTTCCACCCACCCCGCGTTCCCCAAAGTCTTACGAGAAAAATGGTACCTCACTTGTGTGGGTCGGCCTAGTGCCTGCGACAGGAAACGGCGCAAAACGCAACGTGGTCACACCTCAATTTCGCAGTGAAAAATGACCCTTTTTTGGCAAAGTGCCTAGCTGTAGTTTTTGAACCCTACCTCTGCCGGCACCTAGGGAAACCTAGCAAACCTATACATTTTTGAAAACTAGACACCCAGGGGAATCCAGGATGGGGTGACTTGACTGCCTCCCACCAGGTTCTGTTACCCAGAATCCCTTGCAAACATAAAAAATTGTCAAAACCACATTTTCCCCACATTTCTGTGGTGGAAAGTTCTGGAATCTGCGTGGATCCACAAATTTCCACCCACCCCGCGTTCCCCAAAGTCTTACGAGAAAAATGGTACCTCACTTGTGTGGGTCGGCCTAGTGCCTGCGACAGGAAACGGTGCAAAACGCAACGGGGTCACACCTCAATTTCGCAGTGAAAAATGACCCTTTTTGGCAAAGTGCCTAGCTGTAGTTTTTGAACCCTACCTCTGCCGGCACCTAGGGAAACCTAGCAAACCTATACATTTTTGAAAACTAGACACCCAGGGGAATCCAGGATGGGGTGACTTGACTGCCTCCCACCAGGTTCTGTTACCCAGAATCCCTTGCAAACATAAAAAATTGTCAAAAAAACCACATTTTCCCCACATTTCTGTGGTGGAAAGTTCTGGAATCTGCGTGGATCCACAAATTTCCACCCACCCGCGTTCCCCAAAGTCTTATGAGAAAAATGGTACCTCACTTGTGTGGGTCGGCCTAGTGCCTGCAACAGGAAACGGCGCAAAACGCAACGTGGTCACACCTCAATTTCGCAGTGAACAATGACCCTTTTTTGGCAAAGTGCCTAGCTGTAGTTTGTGAACCCTAGCTCTGCCGGCACCTAGGGAAACCTACCAAACACACACATTTCTGAAAAGTAGACACCTGGGGGCTTCAGGGAGGTATGGCTTGCATGGATCTCCCAACGTTTCTCTACCCAGAATCCCTGCAAACCTCAATTTTAGCTGAATAAATCACTTTTTCACACATTTTTGTGTGGAAAGTGTGGCATCACTGGCCTCACACAAATTTCCTACACCCAGCGTTCCCTCAGGTCTCCCGATAAAAATGGTGCTCACTTGTGGGAGGCCTAGTCGCACAGTGTAGGGCCCACAACGCATTGAGGCGCACCTCAAAATGGCCTTCACAAAACCACCTGGTTTTGCAAAGTCACCTGGATTTTGGCTCTGTGCTCGGCGGCCATCTAGGAAACCTACAAACCCACACATTTCTGAAAAGTAGACACCGGGGCTTCCAGGGAGGTATGGCTTGCGTGGATCCCAACGTTCCATCCAGAATCCCTGCAAACCTCAATTTTAGCTGAAAAATCACTTTTTTCACACATTTTTGTGTGGAAAGTGTGGCATCACTGGCCTCACACAAATTTCCCTACCACCCAACGTTCCCCAGGTCTCCCGATAAAATGGTGCCTCACTTGCAGTGGGAGGCCCAGTACTCGCGACAGGCAAGGCCCACAACGTAGTGAGGCTGACTCAAAATGGCTCTCACAACCACCTGGTTTTGCAAGGGAGTCACCTGGGCTTTGGCTCTGTGCTCGTGGCCATCTAGAGAAACCTACCAAATCCACACATTTCTGAAAGTAGACACTCGGGAGCTTCTAGGAGGTATGGCTTGCATGGATCCCCCAACGTTTCTACCCAGAATCTCTGCAAACCTCAATTTTAGCTGAAAAATCACTTTTTTCACACATTTTGTGTGGGAGTGTGGCATCATGGCCTCACACAAACTCCCTACCACCCAGCGTTCTCCAGGTCTCCTGATAAAAATGGTGCATCACTTGTGTGGGAGGCCCAAGTACCCGCGACATGCAAGGACACAAAACGTTTTGAGGCAACATCAACATTGCCTATCAAAAAATGTTTTGGGCCCTTGCCTGTCGTGGGTACTTGGGCCTCCCACACAAGTGAAGCACCATTTTTATCGGGAGACCTGGGGGAACGCTGGGTGGTAGGAAATTTGTGTGAGGCCAGTGATGCCACACTTTCCCACACAAAAATGTGTGAAAAAAGTGATTTTTTCAGCTAAAATTGAGGTTTGCAGGGGATTCTGGGTAAGGAAACGTTGGGGGATCCACGCAAGCCATACCTCCCTGGAAGCCCCCGGGTGTCTACTTTTCAGAAATGTGTGGGTTTGGTAGGTTTCCCTAGATGGCCGCCGAGCACGGGGCCAAAAACCCAGGTGACCCCCCTTGCAAAACCAGGTGGTTTTGTGAAAGGCCATTTTGAGGTCGCCTCACTACGTTGTGGGCCCTTGCCTGTCGCGGGTACTTGGGCCTCCCACACAAGTGAGGCACCATTTTTATTGGGAGACCTGGGGGAACGCTGGGTGGTAGGAAATTTTGTGTGAGGCCAGTGATGCCACACTTTCCCACACAAAAATGTGTGAAAAAAGTGATTTTTTCAGCTAAAACTGAGGTTTGCAGGGGATTCTGGGTAAGGAAACGTTGGGGAATCCACGCAAGCCATACCTCCCGGGAAGCCCCCGGGTGTCTACTTTTCAGAAATGTGTGGGTTTGGTAGCTTTCCCTAGATGGCCGCCGAGCACGGGGCCAAAAACCCAGGTGACCCCCCTTGCAAAACCAGGTGGTTTTGTGACAGGCCATTTTAAGGTCGCCTCACTACGTTGTGGGCCCTTGCCTGTCGCGGGTACTTGGGCCTCCCACACAAGTGAGGCACCATTTTTATCGGGAGACCTGGGGGAACGCTGGGTGGTAGGAAATTTGTGTGAGGCCAGTAATGCCACACTTTCCCACACAAAAATGTGTGAAAAAGTGATTTTTTCAGCTAAAATTGAGGTTTGCAGGGGATTCTGGTAAGGAAACGTTGGGGGATCCACGCAAGCCATACCTCCCTGAAAGCCCCCGGGTGTCTACTTTTCAGAAATGTGTGGGTTTGGTAGGTTTCCTAGATGGCCACCGAGCACGGGGCCAAAAACCCAGGTGACTTCCCTTGCAAAACCAGGTGGTTTTGTGAAAGGCCATTTTGAGGTCGCCTCAATATGTTGTGGGCCCTTGCCTGTCGCGGGTACTTGGGCCTCCCACACAAGTGAGGCACCATTTTTATCGGGAGACCTGGGGGAACGCTGGGTGGTAGGAAATTTGTGTGAGGCCAGTGATGCCACACTTTCCCACACAAAAATGTGTGAAAAAAGTGATTTTTTCAGCTAAAATTGAGGTTTGCAGGGGATTCTGGGTAAGGAAAAGTTGGGGGATCCACGCAAGCCATACCTCCCTGGAAGCCCCCGGGTGTCTACTTTTCAGAAATGTGTGGGTTTGGTAGGTTTCCCTATGTGGCCGCCGAGCCCCGGGCCAAAAACCCAGGTGACCCCCCTTGCAAAACCAGGTCATTTTGAGATAATGTGTTGTTTATTTCTGCAGCGTGAAAATTTTGGCACAATATTGCAAGGAAAATGTGACAGACATTTTGAGGTTTGCAGGATATTGTGGGTACCATAACTTGTTGGGATCCACAAGAGAGATATCACCATGTACTCCCATGGGTTTTTCGTTTACGTCAATATCTACAGTTGGTAGGTTATTCTTAGACGGAATGTACACTTTGGCAGACAGACTAAAAAGACAAAGATTACTGCACAGCCATCTATTCCTCAAGCACACACACATACTGGTTGGATTTGGCACGAGGGCAAGTGATGGTTCAGTATATACAATTTTATTAACAAGAGATTTCACAAAAATGAAATGCACTGTCAATAATTGAAAGGACAAAAACGGAACCAGTGACTCGCAGCTCGTGAGCTGTAAAGCCACGTCAAGGCCCCAACCGCTTTACAGGCCATTCACAAACCTTTCATACGTGATACACACAAGACCATTCACACCCCCAGGCACGAAACAAACACATTACAACATTCACAAAAAGGGACAAGGTACACCCTGCTTGAGAAAGACAAAAAAAAATATTACTGCACAGCCATCTAATCCTCAAGCACACACACACATACTGGTTGGATTTGGCACGAGGGTGAGTGATGGTTCAGTATATACAATTGTATTAACAAGTGATTTCACAAAAATGAAATGCACTGTTAATAATTGAAAGGACGAGAAACTGAACCATTGACTCACAGCTCGTGAGCTGTAAAGCCACGACAAGGCACCAACCTCTTTACAGGCCATTCATACACCTTTCATACGTGTGACAAATACAAAACCATTCACACCACCAGCCGCGGGCCCATCACATTACAACACTCACACCAGCAGACAGCGCCATTCAAGGGCCCATCACTTTCACACGCCCACATTCCTAACACAGCAACCACACAAGCTGATGGATTGCGTGGAGTGTCGCTCGGATAGCAGTGTGTGTAGTGACCAGCAGCAAGTCACTACTCACACACTGCCAGCCGAGCGCCAGTCCACGCACACCGCCAGCCAAGCGCCACTCCACGCACACCGCCAGCCAAGCGCCACTCCACGCACACCGCCAGCCAAGCGCCACTCCACGCACACCGCCAGCCTAGCGCCACCCACGCACACCGCCAGCCTAGCGCCACTCCACGCACACCGCCAGCCTAGCGCCACTGCACGCACACCGCCAGCCAAGCACCACTCCACGCACACCGCCAGCCAAGAGCCACTCCCTGCACACCGCCAGCCAAGCGCCACTCCACGCACACCGCCAGCCAAGCACCAGCCTACACACACCACCATCACATTTAGGATTTTTTTATACAAAAAAGAAAACACAAACAAATTGCAAATAGATACAAATCTACTAACACAAAATCAGAAACTAAATACATTGCACTAATGCCAACCTTGAAACAGAACAACAATTCTTAAACATTACAGACCAGGCAGTTCACTTTACCACTCATGGTTGCTCCCAATAATTCTTTTGCTTGTGGTACGCTCTATAACAAGCAGGCACACACAGCCCAGGGTTAGAAGGACACTCAGGGCAGTACATACGAGTCTCCTTCCGCGTACCTCTTCGCCAACAGACTCTACATCTCCTAGTGGGAAAGTCTTTTGAGGGTGTAGGAGGAATGTGATCAGGAAAGTGGCGATCTTTCAATCGAGCCACATCCTCCACCACTCCAACTCTAGGAACACTTGCCTGTTCCACAACAACAAGGCTGCCTATGACAGACTCCTGAAACTGAACAAAAGTCAACTTTGACGCAGGAGAACACTCCTTGAACACAACAAAAGCATTGAAAGTTGCTAAATTGAAGAGATGGATGGCCAACTTCTTATACCAAATGTAAGACTTACGAATAGCAGTGTAAGGTTCCAACCTCTGATCTACTCTATCAACACCACCCATGTGCTTATTGTAGTCTAAAATGCACACAGGTTTGCGCACTTCAGCAATCTGACCCCAAACAGCCACAGGTGAAGTACTCTCATCATGGATGGTAGTCAGCATGTACACATCCCTCCTGTCCACAAATTTCACAGCTAGCAGTTCCTCACTACGCAAGGCACTGCACTGTCCCCTCTGAAGTTTTTTGCAAACAAGCTCTTTTGGATAACCTTTACGGTTAGAGCGGATTGTGCCACAAGCTAAAGTGTCAACTTTGAACAATTCCTTAAACAATTGCACAGCAGTGTAGAAGTTATCAAGGTACAAATGGTGGCCTCTGTTAAACAGTCCTCTAGCAAGATCCCACACAATTTTCTCTGAAACTCCAAAAGTGGACGGACAACCAGGGGGGTCAATAGTGGAATCCCTACCAGTGTACACACACAAATTAAAAACATATCCTGTCCTAATCTCAGACAACATATGCAGCTTAATTCCATAGCGTGCCCTCTTGCTAGGAATGTACTGCCTAAAAACCAAACGGCCCTTGAACAGGACCAAAGACTCATCAATAGATATTTCTTTCCCTGGAGTATAGATCTCTGAAAATCGATCTACAAAGTGATCAAGAACAGGCCGAATCTTAAAAAGACGGTCACATTCAGGGTGATCTCGTGGCAACGCCAAACCATTATCAACAAAATGCAGCATCCGAAGCAAAAGTAAATACCGATCACGAGTCATAACTGCAGGAAATATGGCCGTTGCCATCAAGGGACTGGTAGACCAATATGAACCCATGGACGGCTTCCTTATCAAACCCATCAAAAAAGTAAAACCCAAAAACTTCTTCATCTCTTCCAGATTTGTGGGACTCCACCGGGTAGCTCTAGAATGGGGCCTAAGTCTGGCACTGTTGTCCCTCAAAAACTGTTCAGCATACAAATTAGTCTGCTCAACAATCTCACCCAAAAATACATCATCCATAAACAACTGAAAATACTGTATAGGCAAATAATGTTCACAATCCACTCTACACCCTGCATAACCACTAAAGGCAGGCAACACCGGCTGCACCATGTTTGGATCAACCCAGAGTCCAGCACTTCCAGTAGGAAGCCTAGCAGCCCCAGGCTGCAATCCAGATGCCTCTTGCACCATCGGCACAGTAGTATCCTCCTCTAAATCAGGCACTTCATCTGCACTGAGAGTACCTTCATCATCCGATGATTCCATGTGGAGAGAAAACTCACTGCCTGAATCTTCCCCTCCCTCCTCTCCCTCAGACGCACTGTCAGTCTCATAATCCTACTCAGAGGAAGATTCAAGAAGCAAACCAACCACCTGCTGAGCAGTAATTCTACGGCTAGCCATAATGCTTACTAATAAAGGTTACTTGTCAAACAAGTCAACAACAACAAACCCTTTGTAAAAAAAAGAAATAAAAAAAATGTAGCTTTATCACAAAGACCTATATACTCCAACACTATACCACTCACGTGACAGAAGCAGCTAGACTCACCACCACCTACTCTGCACAGACACAGTAAGGATCAACAATATCCCACTAAAAAAGAAGAAGAAAAAAATTACACATAAGACAATGCAAAACATCGCAAAGAATTTCATGCTCTGAACACTAACAAATATGCTGCCATTATGGCACCACTTACAAAAAAATTCATTCATGCATGACAATAATACTCATTTGGAGTACACACAACAAAAATATTTTTCTTACCAAATAAATGCAATTACGCAAAACTGCAGAACCACAACTGCCGAAACCGCAAACAGGAATCAAAAGCTTTACACTAGAATAAAAAGGAGAAAAAAACATTACAATCACATATGCAAATAATGCACCAGTCCACACACAATCCACCAGCCAAGCTAAGGGGTAGGTGGGCCTAACAGTATAAATAAAATATTCACCCCCATAAAAGGGGAGCAACCCTTGCCCTTTTGGCCACTCCCCAACACAAAAATTAAAAAAAAACCCTGGTGCCTAGTGGGCATTCCTGCTGCACGATCACATGATCGTGCAGCAGGAATGCACAAAGGGGCATCGGGGGAAAGGAAAACCCTTTCCTTTCCCTCGATGCCTCTTTTGATACAAACCCCCCTCCCCGAGCCAAACCTCACCTGATTTCCCGACGCGCTGGAAGCAAATGGCTTCCAGCGCGCGTCGGGAAGAAAGGAAACCCTCAATGATGTCAGCGCGCCGCGCGCGCTGACATCATTAATGGGGCGGGGGGAGGCAGGGGAAGCCCTTCCCCTGCCTCCCCAAAAAAAAACCTAACGATCGGATTCCCACGGGGGGAGCGCCAGCGCTTCCCCCGTGGGTGGTCTTATGACGAGCTGGACTCGTCATGAGCACACGAGCACTGTGTGCCATGACGAGTCCAGCTCGTCATAAGCACCGAAGGGGATAAAGGGTCAGAGCAGGATCTCAGCGGCAGACGAGGAGTAGGAACCTCCTGGTCACAGGAACTACACGAGCATTGCGCTCGAGAAATTCAAGGATGCAAAGACCTCCATCAAGGATTACAGCTAACTTTCCAGGGTGTAAATTGAGAGAAGCCACATCTGCTTAACCACGCTCACGAATTCTACACGAGAATTGCGCTCGAGAAAATGAAGGATGCAAAGACCTCCATCAAGGATTACAGCTAACTTTTCACGTTGGAAATGGAGAGAAGGCACATCTGCCCTGCATATTTATCCACGAAGATGCCACCGTTTTGTGCAATACCTCTACTCAACTGGAGTACTTTCTACTGGCTAATCAGTAAGTGCTACCTCGTTGGGTAAATGTATAGTGCCTTTCCTACACTACAGCTGTGTAAAGGACCAGAAGAATTGTCTCCAGTGACCTGTGTGTCTGTAACTTTGCCACTGCGCCGAAAGCGCCGGGGTCCTTTGAGTAAGCTGTCCATCATAGTGGGGAAAGGGCGGGCATACGTTGCATACCGCTAGTGTATGTGTGGCGGGGCCAAACGAGCGGGGCTTCTAGGCCCGTTCACATGCCTCTTGTTTATAAAGGGTCAGAGCAGGATCTCAGCGGCAGACGAGGAGAAGGAACCTCCTGGTCACAGGAACTACACGAGCATTGCGCTCGAGAAATTCAAGGATGCAAAGACCTCCATCAAGGATTACAGCTAACTTTTCAGGGTGTAAATGGAGAGAAGGCACATCTCCACGCTCACGAATTCTACACGAGAATTGCGCTCGAGAAAATGAAGGATGCAAAGACCTCCATCAAGGATTACAGCTAACTTTTCACGTTGGAAATGGAGAGAAGGCACATCTGCCCTGCATTTTTATCCACGAAGATGCCACCGTTTTGTGCAATACCTCTACTCAACTGGAGTACTTTCTACTGGCTAATCAGTAAGTGCTACCTCGTTGGGTAAATGTATAGTGCCTTTCCTACACTACAGCTGCGTAAAGGATCAGAAGAATTGTCTCCAGTGACCTGTGTGTCTGTAACTTTGCCACCGCGCCGAAAGCGCCGGGGTCCTTTGAGTAAGCTGTCCATTATAGTGGGGAAAGGGCGGGCAGATGTTGCATACCGCTAGTGTATGTGTGGCGGGGCCAAACGAGCGGGGCTTCTAGGCCCATTCACATGCCTCTTGTTATAAAGGGTCAGAGCACGATCTCAGCGGCAGACGAGGAGAAGGAACCTCCTGGTCACAGGAACTACACGAGCATTGCGCTCGAGAAATTCAAGGATGCAAAGACCTCCATCAAGGATTACAGCTAACTTTTCAGGGTGTAAATGGAGAGAAGGCACATCTCCACGCTCACGAATTCTACACGAGAATTGCGCTCGAGAAAATGAAGGATGCAAAGACCTCCATCAAGGATTACAGCTAACTTTTCACGTTGGAAATGGAGAGAAGGCACATCTGCCCTGCATATTTATCCACGAAGATGCCACCGTTTTGTGCAATACCTCTACTCAACTGGAGTACTTTCTACTGGCTAATCAGTAAGTGCTACCTCGTTGGGTAAATGTATAGTGCCTTTCCTACACTACAGCTGCGTAAAGGACCAGAAGAATTGTCTCCAGTGACCTGTGTGTCTGTAACTCTTGCCACCGCGCCGAAAGCGCCGGGGTCCTTTGAGTAAGCTGTCCATCATAGTGGGGAAAGGGCGGGCAGACGTTGCATACCGCTAGTGTATGTGTGGCGGGGCCAAATGAGCGGGGCTTCTAGGCCCGTTCACATGCCTCTTGTTATAAAGGGTCAGAGCAGGATCTCAGCGGCAGACGAGGAGAAGGAACCTCCTGGTCACAGGAACTACACGAGCATTGCGCTCCAGAAATTCAAGGATGCAAAGACCTCCATCAAGGATTACAGCTAACTTTTCAGGGTGTAAATGGAGAGAAGGCACATCTCCACGCTCACAAATTCTACACGAGAATTGCGCTCGAGAAAATGAAGGATGCAAAGACCTCCATCAAGGATTACAGCTAACTTTTCACGTTGGAAATGGAGAGAAGGCACATCTGCCCTGCATATTTATCCACGAAGATGCCACCGTTTTGTGCAATACCTCTACTCAACTGGAGTACTTTTTACTGGCTAATCAGTAAGTGCTACCTCGTTGGGGAAATGTATAGTGCCTTTCCTACACTACAGCTGCGTAAAGGACCAGAAGAATTGTCTCCAGTGACCTGTGTGTCTGTAACTTTGCCACCGCGCCGAAAGCGCTCGGGGTCCTTGGAGTAAGCTGTCCATCATAGTGGGGAAAGGGCGGGCAGACGTTGCATACCGCTAGTGTATGTGTGGCGGGGCCAAACGAGCGGAGCTTCTAGGCCCGTTCACATGCCTCTTGTTATAAAGGGTCAGAGCAGGATCTCAGCGGCAGACGAGGAGAAGGAACCTCCTGGTCACAGGAACTACACGAGCATTGCGCTCGAGAAATTCAAGGATGCAAAGACCTCCATCAAGGATTACAGCTAACTTTTCACGTTGGAAATTGAGAGAAGGCACATCTGCCCTGCATATTTATCCACGAAGATGCCACCGTTTTGTGCAATACCTCTACTCAACTGGAGTACTTTCTACTGGCTAATCAGTAAATGCTACCTCGTTGGGGAAATGTATAGTGCCTTTCCTACACTACAGCGGCGTAGATCACCCTCCCTCCCTCCTTGTGGGCATTCCTGCTGCACGATCACATGATCGTGCAGCAGGAATGCACAAAAGAGGCATCGTGGGAAAGGAAAACCCTTTCCTTTCCCTCGATGCCTCTTTTGATTCAAACCCCCTCCCCGAGCCAAAACTCACCTGATTTCCGCGACGCGCTGGAAGCAAATGGCTTCCAGCGCGTCGGGAAGAAAGGGAAACCCTCAATGATGTCAGCGCGCCTCGCGCGCTGACGTCATTGATGGGGAGGGCGGGGGGCGGGGGAGGCAGGGAAGTCCTTCCCCTGCCTTCCCCCAAAAAACCCGATGATCGGATTCCCACGGGGGGAGCGCCAGCGCTTCCCCCGTGGGTGGTCTTATGACGAGCTGGACTCGTCATGAGCACACGAGCACTGTGTGCCATGACGAGTCCAGCTCGTCATAAGCACCGAAGGGGTTAATGTCCAGCACCTTCCCTGACTTAATTTTGACTGAAGTGGGAATAGTAATTTTATATGTTTAGTGTCCAGCACCTTCCCTGAGTTAATATTTACTGGAGTGGGAATAGTAATTTATATATGTTTAATGTCCAGCACCTTCCTTGAGTTAATACTTACTGGAGTGGGAATAGTAATTTATATATGTTTAATGTCCAGCACCTTCCCTGACTTTATTTTTAGTGCAGTGGGAATAGTAATTTTATATGTTTAGTGTCCAGCACCTTCCTTGACTTAATTTTGACTGCAGTGGGAATAGTAATTTTATATGTTTAGTGTCCAGCACCTTCCCTGAGTTAATATTTACTGTAGTGGGAATAGTAATTTATATATGTTTAATGTCCAGCACCTTCTTTGAGTTAATACTGACTGGAGTGGGAATAGTAATTTATATATGTTTAATGTCCAGCACCTTCCCTGACTTAATTTTTACTGGAGTGGGAATAGTAATTTTATATGTTTAGTGTCCAGCATCTTCCCTGACTTAATACTCACTGGAGTGGGAATAGTAATTTATATATGTTTAATGTCCAGCACCTTCCCTGAGTTAATACTGACTGAAGTGGGAATAGTAATTTATATATGTTTAATGTCCAGCACCTTCCTTGACTTAAATTTTTATTGGAGTGGGAATAGTAATTGTATATGTTTAGTGTCCAGCACCTTCCCTGATTTAATTTTTATTGGAGTGGGAATAGTAATTTTATATGTTTAGTGTCCAGCATCTTCCCTGAATTAATACTTACTGCAGTGGGAATAGTAATTGTTATATGTTTAGTGTCCAGTAACTTCTCTGAATTACTAATTAGTGCAGTGGGAATAGTAATTTTAATTTGTTCAATGTAAAGTAGTTTTTATTATTTAATGTATACTGTATTGGGAATAGTAAATTATATATGGTTAATGTTTTGTATGTTTTATTACTAAATTTTAAGTGTAGTGGGAAGAGTAAATTATATATTGTTTAAGTTTACCACATTTAATGAATATTGTTTAAATGTATTGGGAATAGTTGGTGATGTTTGTTTATGTAGAAATATATTTTTATAATTATTTATAATTAATATTAAATATTTATATAACAAATATGTTATTTGATGTGTATTTATTTATTTTATATAAAGAGTTGTAGGAAACTTACTGTATGTGTTTTTATATGTGAAGGAATATAAATGTATTTTATTATGTGTAGTGAAAATGAATTTGTCTTGTGTAAGTAATGTATAGTTTATAATTTTCTAGTAAAAAAACAAATGTTAATTAAAAAGGTACATTTATCAAATTAATATATTTAAGTAAAATATTTAATAATAAGATATACATATAAAAATAAATTAGACTTTTTTTATTTTCAATTTTTTTTATTTTTGTATAAGTAGATAGAAAGAGAAACAATTTTTTATTTATTTATACAATGCAATAGACATTATTAAATATACATAAAATTTGTAAATTTTTATTGAAGGAACATAAATTATTTTACATACATTTATTCGTTAATAGAATTTTTTAAGGGAAAAAAATGTTATGTCATTATTTTACAACATTTGTAACATTGTAATATATGTATACAAATTATATAACCATTTTTGGTATATATATACAGAAAGTAAAGCATTGTATGTTTATTTATTATTTAATATTGTAACATTATAATGTTGTAGTAAATATTGTTTATCATTTACAAATAATTAGCACTTTATTACATGTAAATATATTTTTAATTAATATTATTAGTATATAAAATATTAATAATATTAATTATCACATTGTTGTAATTAATGAAAATTTATTTTTAAACAGGTAAGTTTTATTTAACAATTTTACATAATTAATATGTATTTTTTATAATTTTTATCATTATAAAAAAACATATACAATTATAATAATAATAAATATATTTTTATATTAATTATTATTATAACTTTACAAAGTATAATACATTATATAGTAATTTTTAAATATACAGAAAATTGTGTACAACATAAGAAAAATATATGTGAAATTTATACTTTGCTATAATGATTTTTTTTTACATTATTCCTTTTTTAAACTTTATTTAGGCAGCCATTTTAAGTTTACAGGGACTATTTTGTAACCGCGTACTGTTATTTTGGGTCATTGAGGGTCGGAGAAGCTCGCGGTTGGAAGCTGCGTCGCGTCGAGCAAGGTAAGGGAAATTTTACTTATTTTTCTAAGTTAATACTTATGTTTTAGTGTAGTTAGGACCTATATATTGTATTTATAGTTAGGTTATTACGTTTTTGGTGTGCTGTAGTTGTTAGTTATATTTTAGTGAGATGACGTGAGTTACTGTTTGAGGTGTAGTGTAGACGGACATTAATATGAGTAAATATGTGTTGTTTTGTTGCTATAAATTCATTTTATTGTATTTAATAAATGTGTTTGGGTGTATTTGTGTGGGTGGGTATGCTTTTAATCTTTTTTGCAGATTCATTTTAATCGATTTTACGTTGGAGACAGAGACGCATTTTTTTAAATAAAAGAACTGTGTATTAGGGGCCCATAAGGATGGCGGGCGGAAGCACCACCGCCGTGCTGGCG
>CAWUFW010030696.1:0-16769 GCA_963921515.1 Calotriton arnoldi
TGTAGAAATAAAAACCTTCTTAGGGGTTCACTGATACATCTGGTCCTTAAGACCAACAAAGAAAAGATTGGCACGGAAGCTGTAATATCAAAAAACATGTTTTAATAACCTCAGATGAGGGAGATTGCGTCTTACGGTACCCGCAGGCCACTGTAGGAGGCATTCTAATGAGTGCAGAGAACAGGGTCCTTATATATGCATTTGTTACATAGTCAGCATAAAATCAAGGGGAGGTCCTAGCACATACAAGCATGCTTATTGACTAATATGGGTATACAAAATTTGCTTGCTCCACAAAGTGGGAGGGGAGACTAAACTGCTTACATCAGTAAGAATAGCCTGACAGTTCTATACTAGGAGCAGGTGCATTCTACCAGCTAGGCCTTTCTGAGCATGTGCAAGACTCTGGAAGAGGGAGAAAGCACATGGCGAGCACATGGCTAACTAAAATGGCTGCCAAGTACAAAATGGCTTTCAGCTCATGCTAACAGCGATTCCTGCAATCTTTAACAGATGATCCTTTTAGCATGAGCTAAAGACATTCCCATGATCTAGTAGAGACATAGAAAATATTTTGCACATTTTCTTCTCATAAATTCATCAATATCCTATGCTAGGTGGGCATTTACATTCTAAACATTTCATTAAGCAGGTATATATAAGGTATAAGCAGGAGTACAAAGGGAACAGAGCATTGGGTCATACAGGTAGCAAGAGAGAATAATGACTATTATCTCAAACAGAAATCTCAATATTTTTCCAACCCTAAGCAGAAAGCAAATACCAAAACCATCTAGTCTAATTCTAAGTTTCAGGGCTCTGATGTATTTCAGTGACTATCTATTTCAATTTCAGAATAGCCAACAGCACATACCTAATAAAAACATTTTCAATAGACTTTCTCAGTATTTTTTATGATGGCTAAAGTATCAATTAATATACTTAAGGAAAGAGTAAAGTAACATGCTCAGATGAACTTTTCTCGTGCAGAATAAACATTACTCTTAAAAAAAATATTAATGCAGTCAGACATATTATTACAAAAACAATCCTGGCTCCGGGGGACCAGGAGGACCACACAAGGCCATTGGAATTAGGACAAGGAGCCGCAAAGGGCTGCTCCTCCTCAAAAATGGGACGACCAAAGGGGTACATTACTAACAAAAAAAAGAGTCCTTGGGAAATTGTAGTACAACCAACCAGAGGGGAGTCTTCTCCCTGTGTCCGTTTGAGCCTCACAGGCAGGCTCTTGTTGTTCCCACGGTGGAGCTGCACAACTCGCAACTCAAGAATCACGGAGAAGGAAAAGTCTTTCTTTCAGGATAGGGCAATCACCCCCCAGGGCAAATACCCTCAATGATCCTGTCCAGTGTCTCAGGCAGTGCACCAGTTTTCTTCACTTTAATCTAACAGGCACCAAGGGCACAGCACCTGTACCCTAAACTCAAGTCCTTCCCTAACTCCTGTATTGCACCTCTGGCGCACTGCTCTTTTGTTGGGGCCACAAATTGTAGCCAATATGCTCAGGCATCCCTTGATCAACAAACAAAGGCGTAGACTTGCATTCACTTGGGACCAGGACTCAAAGGCCTGAAGCAACCCTTGTTTCAAAGGGGGTCACCTCAAGCAAAAGCCTCCTTGCCGTCCTTGTCGTTCTGTGACTCTCTCAGCTGGGCATCAAAAACTGGATCCACACAAAGATTTCTCCATCCTGATTTGTAACCCCGTCTTTCGCCCAAGACAGTGGCAGGGGTACACACTTCACGTCCCAGTGCTTCTGCCTTCACTGAGGTCCTAGTTGCCAGCAACGCCTGTGCTGGTTCCTTTTGTTTTGACTGTAGGCTGGACTGGTGCTGACTCCCAGGCTGGATCTGATGTCCGGGCCCCTCTGGCAATGGTTGTAAGGCAGCAAATATCTATTGGTGGACAGAACAAGAGGTCTTTAGACAAGGCACAGAAATAATCTAACAACAGAATACTTCCTTAGTCTTGGGGCGCCCCATACATTAGCAAGGCACCCAAGAACCACTTCATCTATCTGAGAGTAGAAAACCCTGGACCTATTGGCAAGTATAAAAGGAACGTTTTGGTGAACTGACAAGAGTAATACATCACCCAATCCCAAACAGCCAAGGAAGTCTGTGTTCATTTACTAAATTCTGAGGAAAAGAGAAAAACAATACAGACATACTCCAAATACTTACATTGGTGTATTCCTATATTACTAATCTGAAGAACCCTCAAGAAAAAGGAAATGTTCTACACTTTTACTCATAGATTTTACATTACTTGTACAGGACTGCAGACACTTGTAAAATAATTTCTCTTACATGTTATGCTTAGGACCATGCTCTCATGTTATAGGCGCAGCAGGAAAATCTAAAACTGCTAATTTAACAGGGATTCTTATTGCAAAAAGAACTAAACTTCAACATAGTGGGTACATTTTCTCCAGCAGAACATGTTATGACAAACAAACTCCTATAAAACAATATTTTCCTTCAAAATGTTTGCTAAGGATCACATGAGCGTCTTTCCTGCATTCTACTTTTCACGATCTGGACTATGCAACATCATTTTCAAAAGGAAAAAAACCCTATCTCCAGCTCTAATAAGGGCTGTCAGCTTATTGACAGAGACTAGCTAATAAAAGACTAGCAATGCCCTTGCAAAACTGTATAGAACATGAGAATAACATAAACAATAATAGTGTTGCCACCTGAGATTTTTGAACAGAAACCCCCACTATACAGTTCCCCTTAAAGATCAAATAAGGGAACATCAATCTGTTCTACTCATTCTTTCATACAGGATGGGCAGTAACATAGTATATATGTTTCATCATTTTATTAATTCTAACAATTTTAAAACAGTATTACAGAATAGCCAATAACTGTCACATGGCCATTTCCTAGACAGCTTAGACAGACTCAAGAAAGAGTGAGAAAAAGAAGAGAGAAAACATAATTTTGCCTACCCTTAATTTGTAGAGGAGCTAGCCTCCTTCCCCCATTTTGACAGTAGGAAAACCTGAAACAGGTTTCACTTCTGTCAACACTTTCAACCCCTATTTGTAGCAACTGGGCACAAACAAATTTGTAGGAGATATCTTAGAAAGTGGCTATTCTCTGATTCAGCCTAACACAAGCACATTGAGTACTGTAGAAAGCGTTAGCAACCAATTTATCAATTCCTTGAGCAATTGTACTAGATTAACATGAGGGCGCATGAATGCAAACTAAAATCCATTTCCTCCTTATCGTAGCCCCTACACAGTATTCTTTAAACTAAAACCATTATTTTTATATACATGGCAGATCAATGCTCAAATGAGGGCTGCTTTTCCTTCGTTTCATATGACTGCGCAAAATGTGTGTTTGCCAAAAATAGGAAGCAAAGCTTCTCATTCCTCTCTTTGCGCTGTCATCTCGTCTTTCAAAAACTTTTCGGAGGTCGAAGTGTCCAAGCAAACATTACCCTTCACCCTGCTAAGTTGCTAAATGCAGAACTCCGACCTTTGACCCGTTCAGCAGCTAGTCATTTTTTTTATGCAAGGCTTGCCATGCGGTTTTTGTAATTCAAAGCAACTCTGGAGAATCACGGCTGAAAGGCAGTCCTGTCCGGTCTGTTTGCCAGTAATTTAAAGGTAGGATAATAACGTCTGCTGGTTTCTGTATACTTATTTTCATTTGTGTACAGTATGTGGTGTGCAGTAGGTCAGCTGTTTGTTCTATACTTGCATATGTATACTTTATTGAAGCCTGAGAGCAGGTTAAAAACTGCCCTGAGTGGTAGAACTGCTTGTAAAATTGTGAATTTAGCTCAATTTCGACTTTGGTGGTAGGGGCACATAAAAATAAATATCCTACAATATTTTTGCATAATAGGAACCCCCAGAGTGTTCTCTAGATAGCCCAGGAATGGGAAATCAGAAATGTATAAGGTATACCCTTATAAAAATGAGTTTTGTACGGCTGGGTAAAGTGACATTTCACATTTAAGTTTCCTTTTTTTTTCGGTACAGCACTGCTTAAATCCAACTTTGATGCTAGGAATTCACAGTATGATGATTAGGCTTTATAAAGATGAAAAAACGAATTTAAAGCATTTATTTTTAATAATATATTTTTTTTCATATAATTAATTTTTTTTTTAAATCAAAACCAACCATTTTGATGATTCCACATTGGAAAAGCAAGCTTCATTCCTAGCCTATCATATTTAAACACATTCATTCATAACCCTAAGCACAGAAGCCTTACTTGAAACATGAAAAGTCTGCGCCACTTTTTAAAAGGACAGTTATTATTTAACATCAGAACCACAGAGGTACTTATGAAAAAAGGCATTAAGAAAGGAAATCCCTACTTTCAATTTTGTTCTCTGTTATCCAAAATAATGAAACTGGTTTTTGAAACTTTTAAAATAATGCAGGCCTTCATACCAGTTTTACACTGACTTAAAATTTCGCTGACTCAGCATTCCTGTCTGTGGCCGTGATCAGGAATAGCCATATGCTATTTATGCAGCTGTTGTTTGTCAGCAGGCGTCGAATTTTCACGCCTTTCTCAGGAAAAAACCCCTTTATTATTTGAAATACCCTGACAGAGTTAAATCCCCATTTGCTGTGTCAAACAGTTTCTTTTCAGTTAGTCAGTTTAAACACAGCTGTTGAGGCATTTCAATGCAGTCAAATCTTTCTTTCTATAATGTGTATTTAGTTCAGCAACGACCAAATTCACTCAGATGATGTGCATGCCTTTTAATGTCTAATACAATGTATCTAAGGAAAATGCTGTAATATGTTGTATTTTAGTCTATTGATTACAAAACACCTAGGGGCAGATTTACAAGCCCCTTGCGCCACTTTTGCGCCGCCGTTGCGTCACTTTTGTGACGCAGCGGCGACGCAAACCATGCGCCACGTTGCGCATTATTTACAACGTGACGCATCTAGGGAGATGCGTCACGTTGTAAGCCCTGCGCCACATGAAACCTGTGTCAGGTTTCATGTGGGCGTTCCCTCGATGGGTGGGCGTCCATCGCAGGAAAGCATCGTAAAGTCACGCAGTGAAATCTACAAGATTTCACTGCGTCACTTTTCCGACGCTCGCGACAAATCCTTACGCCTGCTTCAAGCAGGCGTAAGGAGTGGCGCACAACGTTAGGTATGGGCGGCCCCTGTGCATTGCTGGAGCCGCGTCGCGCTTGCGACACGACTCCAGCAATGCACCGCCCTTACGCCACAGGATGCGACACGCATCGGCCTTTCCTTGTGCCACGGTGCGCCGCATTGTAAATGCGTCGCATCCGTGGTGGCGCAAGGAGAGAATTGCGTGTCGCATCTATTCTGGCGCATCCCTGCTGATTTGCAGGGATGCGCCAGAAGTTGTAAATCTGCCCCACAATTTCGTTTTTCTTCCTCTGTATGAGGCCTATTTTAATCCTATTGAATACGAATTCTAATTTTATCTTTAGCATTGTGGCAATTTGCACACATGTATAGTGTCTTACTCTGTCAATTTAATAGTAACATGCAGCTATTTAGCATATGTTATATAATTCATTTCTGGATTTTTATTTAATATGTAAGTAACTAAATGACATTTTGCATAACAGAATGATGACAGCAAAAAACATAAACAAACTCATTGAGCTCATTCCAGACATTTACAGAAGGGGGTCATACACTCAGAACACACAACACAGCGCGCTTAAAGCTAGCCATTCTTACACAAAGAGCGCAATCGCTATTTACTCACACAAGTATCACCAATGTCAAACCACATAGACATTGAAACACACATTTAACCCACAAATCAACACTTAGGACTTTAAGACAGCTTACAAATTGTACGCAAGACCAAACTATTTGTAAATACTAATTGTAAGTCATATTTACAAGAAGAGCTTTCAAAAGTAGCCCAAAAAACTGTTCCATGGTCAAGAAGCCAAAATACACCAAATTCGCCAGTTTTGGCTGGTAGAACACTCAAAAAGCGCTCTGCATATCACCACTTATGAATGTTACTAAGTGCGCAGATCCGGATCCATTTTATGTACATATTTAGTTCCATGGGGTACTTAGTCACCAAGGAAGAAATATCTTTTTACTATACCTAAACCTATTTAGGTATCCCCTCTGAGGGAGTCAGCTGAGTACTTCCTAAATCCATATCGGTACCTCCAAGACAGCAACACTTTCTACGAAGTGTGCTAGAAGCAGGCATGTCAAGAATATTATAGCATATATAATATTATACTCCAAGTGACACTTAACACAATGTGTGCCGTTCAAGTTTTCAAAGTTAGAGAAAAATCTCCTCATTACCTGCCTTCATTTGCTGCAGCAAAACAAACAAACAAACCAAAATCTTGGCCAAGTCATTCCAAACAAAAGTGTTGCTCCAGCAACCTTACCAAACCAAAGTCTCCAGCTTCCAACTGCCAAGTTCTGAGTGACCTAACGGTCGTTTTAAAATACTCACGCCAAAGAAGTTCTCAGTCGGGAGCGGCAAACACTTGGAGGATCAGATCAGGAAGACCAGAAATATACTGGGCTGGAAGACAAACAATCTCCGTGCGCAGGGTACCTCCTCAGTAGATTCCTGTCCTGTACTCCTCAGTAGATTCCTGTCTCCCTTCAAGACCACTCCCTTGGATAGCCGCTTCACCGATGAGGTCCACTTTCGGGCGCCATTTGTAGAAATAAAAACCTTCTTAGGGGTTCACTGATACATCTGGTCCTTAAGACCAACAAAGAAAAGATTGGCACGGAAGCTGTAATATCAAAAAACATGTTTTAATAACCTCAGATGAGGGAGATTGCATCTTACGGTACCCGCAGGCCACTGTAGGAGGCATTCTAATGAGTGCAGAGAACAGGGTCCTTATATATGCATTTGTTACATAGTCAGCATAAAATCAAGGGGAGGTCCTAGCACATACAAGCATGCTTATTGACTAATATGGGTATACAAAATTTGCTTGCTCCACAAAGTGGGAGGGGAGACTAAACTGCTTACATCAGTAAGAATAGCCTGACAGTTCTATACTAGGAGCAGGTGCATTCTACCAGCTAGGCCCTTCTGAGCATGTGCAAGACTCTGGAAGAGGGAGAAAGCACATGGCGAGCACATGGCTAACTAAAATGGCTGCCAAGTACAAAATGGCTTTCAGCTCATGCTAACAGCGATTCCTGCAATCTTTAACACTTATGTCTACAGTGTCTATGACAGTGAGTGGTGTGTTGTGTGAAGGATGCATATGTTGCCGAACGATGTGGGAGTGGAATGCAGCTCACAACCGCAACTTGTGTGACTGACACCATGGTACAGTGTCCGGCATATTGGTGTGTCCATTGCATTCACTGTCAGGTGTCCCCTGTCAAGGATGTCTCTGTGACTTCCTGTGTGTTTTGTGCTATGTAGTTTGTCTGATTCTCCACAGTTGTCATCTGCAAGTCACACCTTCACAGCCAGGCCAGGGGGCACCAATGGACACTTCATCCCCTGACAGTGTGTGTAAACATAGAGTTGCAATGGCTGTGAGTGTGTACGTGTTTGGGTTGGCCAGTGCATGGGTGTGAATTGCAGGCACATCATTTCTCATGCCCATGTGTCAGCCATCTTGCCAGGGCTTTTACTTTGGGAGTGACTGGTCCCACGTGTGCAATGTGTGTTTTTCAGAGTAGGTGTGTGTATGGCCAGCATTGGTGGTATTTGGTTGACATCCGGACCTCCTTCTCCCCCAGCCCAGTTATCCCACCATGAAGCATGCCACCCTTGCAGTGGGTGCAGGTTAACTCTCAGGATGTCAGTCAGTGGTGTCCTGTTGTTGGTTGGTGCACAGTTCCCAGCAGGGCCTTGTGCTCCCCACAACAGAGCACCATTGTCAGACATCTTTGAAGTGGCTTTTCACTCACTCTCTTGTGGAGCACGGTCCCAGGTGTGTTGTTTGGAGTTAGTGGAAGTGGTGTGTGTGTAAGGGCCTGCTGGTAGCTGTAGTCGGAGCTGGCACTCCTCCTCCCCCAGGCCAGACATCCCACCATGAAACGTGCTTCCATTGCAGGGAGTGCAAGTTGGTTGTCAGGATGTCAGTCAGTGGTGTCCTGCTGTTGGTTGGTGCACAGTTCCCAGCAGGGCCTTGTGCTCCCCACAACAGAGCACCATTGTCAGACATCTTTGAAGTGGTTTTTCACTCCCTGTGAGGTGTGCAGGCTTCAGTGTGAGCTCGCCGGGCCATGCGGGTGGGGGATGTTGAGCTGTGACTACCACTCCCATCATGCTATTGCCTACACCCCCCTTCCCAGCATGCCCATACTTCCTTCCTTTTGAGTCGACTTCACTGTGTGTGAGTGTGACAGCAATGGCAAGATGGCTGACAGTGTGGTCCTGTTGTTTGTTGGTGCACAGTTCCCAGCAGGGCCTTGTGATCCCCACAGCTGAGGCCAGTGTCAGACATCTTGGAAGTGGCTTTTCACTCACTCTCTTGTGGAGCACGGTCCCAGGTGTGTTGTTTGGAGTTAGTGGAAGTGGTGTGTGTGTAAGGGCCTGCTGGTAGCTGTAGTCGGAGCTGGCACTCCTCCTCCCCCCAGGCCAGACATCCCACCATGAAACGTGCTTCCATTGCAGGGAGTGCAAGTTGGTTGTCAGGATGTCAGTCAGTGGTGTCCTGCTGTTGGTTGGCGCACAGTTCCCAGCATGGCCTTGTGCTCCCCACAACAGAGCACCATTGTCAGACATCTTTG
This sequence comes from Calotriton arnoldi, assembly GCA_963921515.1. NCBI lineage: Eukaryota > Metazoa > Chordata > Amphibia > Caudata > Salamandridae > Calotriton > Calotriton arnoldi. The sequence continues at coordinate 8,750 of CAWUFW010030696.1, forward strand.
AAGTGGCTTTTCACTCCCTGTGAGGTGTGCATGCTTCAGTGTGAGCTTGCCGGGCCATGCGGGTGGGGGATGTTGAGCTGTGACTACCACTCCCATCATGCTATTGCCTACACCCCTTCCCAGCATGCCCATACTTCCTTCCTTTTGAGTTGACTTCACTGTGTGTGAGTGTGACAGCAATGGCAAGTTGGCTGACAGTGTGGTCCTGTTGTTTGTTGGTGCACAGTTCCCAGCAGGGCCTTGTGCTCCCCACAGCTGAGGCCAATGTCAGACATCTTGGAAGTGGCTTTTCACTCCCTGTGAGGTGTGCATGCTTCAGTGTGAGCTTGCCGGGCCATGCGGGTGGGGGATGTTGAGCTGTGACTACCACTCCCATCATGCTATTGCCAACACCCCCCTTCCCAGCATGCCCATACTTCCTTCCTTTTGAGTTGACTTCACTGTGTGTGAGTGTGACAGCAATGGCAAGATGGCTGACAGTGTGGTCCTGTTGTTTGTTGGTGCACAGTACACAGCAGGGCCTTGTGCTCCCCACAGCTGAGGCCAGTGTCAGACATCTTGGAAGTGGCTTTACACTCCCTGTGAGGTATGCATGCTTCAGTGTGAGCTTGCCGGGCCATGCGGGTGGGGGATGTTGAGCTGTGACTACCACTCCCATCATGCTATTGCCTACACCCCCTTCCCAGCATGCCCATACTTCCTTCCTTTTGACTCTGCTTCCCTGTGGGGTAGTGTGCCTGTGCTGACAGGATGGCTGACAGTGTTGTCCTGGCGTTTGTTTGGCTACAAGTCCCAAAAGTGTCCCTGTGCTTCACACAGCATAACCCAGTGTGGTAGTTCTTTGTGGGATATTTAATTAGAGTGTGAGGCAATGCATTCTCCCAGGTGAGTTGTGTGGAGTTTGTGTTAAGGGGGTGTGTGAGAAAAGCTGCTGGTAACTATGGTCAGAGCTGTCAGTCCTCCTTCCCACCCAGCCAGATATCCCACCATGGAACGTGCTTCCATTGCAGGGAGTGCAAGTTGGCTTTCAGGATGTCAGGCAGTGGTGTCCTGCTGTTGTTTTGAGCACAACACCCAGCAGGGGCTTGTTCTCCCCACAGCAGTACCCAGTGTCAGCCATCTTGTCAGTTCTTTTCCACTCCCTGTGATGTGAGCATGGTTCAGAGTGGTGTTGATGGGCCAATTGTGAGGGTGACCAATATCTGTGACTACAACTCCCATCATGCTATTGGCTACACTCACTTCACCAGCATACACACAATTCCTTCCTTTCAGTCAGCTTCCCTGTGAGGTGGTGTTCTAGTGGTGGCAAAATGTCTGACAGTGTTTGTTGGTTAGATTTGTGCCACTGCCTTGCTCTATTTGTTGTTAGGTTTGTACATGTCATGACACAGTTACATATCACTATGAGATGGCAGGTATTGTGTTTGTCTGACTAGCATACACATCTTGGGATGATTATCTTTTGGTTACTGTGGCTTTGCTAACGGTGCATGGTTTCACTATCCCCTTGACAGTGATGTGTGTGTATTGTCACACAATATTGGGTATATTGGTTGTGTACTCACCAGGCTCTGGGATGTCTGATAGTCCATGTACGCTCTCTGGTGGTAGGATGGCCCGCACCTTCTCCTCCCAGGACCTGAGGTATACTGGTTTGGCAGGAGGGCCACTGCCGGTGCGATGACTCAAGGCGTATTCCTTCTTGAGTAGGTCCTTGACCCTCCGGCGCACGTCATACCACCTGTTCTGGATGTCTTCCTTTGTGCGCAAACATGGTGATTGTGCGTTCACCCTGTCGACGATCCTCTCCCACATCTTGGTTTTCTGCGACATGGGGGTCTGTTGGACCAATGTACCAAACAACTGTGGCTCTACTCTTAGGATTTCATCTACCAGGACTTCCAATTCACTGTCTAGGAACTTTGGATTCTTCTTTGGGGGCATGGTGATGGGTGGTGGTGGGGATTGATGTGTGTGTGAGTGTGCAAGTGAGGGTGGGTGAGTGTCAGTTTTGCTGGGTGTATGTGAGGGTGCTATTAGGGAAGTGCTAATGGTGTGTGGCTTGTGTGATGGATGAGTTGTGAGTGTGTCTGTGGTTGCTGTCTGATGGTGTTCTGTGCTGGCAGGTCAGTTGAATTTGCAAAGGATCATGGTAGGGATTTGTGGCCTTTATATGGGTGGAGTTGTGGGTGTGTCTTTGTTCCATGTTTTTTTCCCCCACTATTTATTGACTTTGTCATTGCTTGTTTGGCCCTTTTTTTTGTATTTTTTCCTTTGTATTTTTTGGGCATGTAGGAGACGTTCTTCTGACCGAGTCGGACGCTGCAGTTGTCTCGTGCGAGCTTCTCCGAGTCTTTCACGTTGTCTTTCTGCTGGGTTTCATGTGCGGCGTACGCGTCGGTCGCGGAGTATTGGGTTGCTTCGGCTCCCTGTTTTCTATGCGTGTCGGTCGTACGGCTTGAGCTCCGTGCGACTCGGTCTGGTTTTACACGCATTGCATCGTACTGCGCGGGTCGGAGTTCGCGGGTACGTATCTGTCGGGTTCATTCCTGGTGCGTGTCGGTCGGTTCGCGTAGATTTTCCGGCCGGATGGCTGCTTTCCGTGCGGTTCGGTCGTTCGGCTTGTGTTCCGTACGAGTCGGTCGTAATTCACATGCATAGCATCGTACTACGCGGATCGGACTGCGCCGGTACGTGTCGGTCGGACTACATTCCCGTACCGAGTCGGTCGGTACGTTTTCCGGCCTGAATCGGAATCGGCCCCTAAGCTAGGGCAGAATTTCCTGCATTTTCAGCTTGTATCAATCCACTTGGATTTTGAATTACACGGATTTGAGGAATATGGCAACACCCACTGGGGACTTTTTATATTGTTGTTTAGAGACTGCAAATACCATATGCCCGCTGCGGCGGGAGCACACGCCCACTGGGGCTTGACTCACTCAATAAAATGCAGGTGGTCTACACAATGGCTGCTGTTCTTTCCTTGTGTGTGGCTTGTGAACAAGGATGTGAAGTCCGAAACGCGTAAAGCCAGCGCTAAATGGATGCAAGCGGAATGCGGATTTTGCCGCAGTCCTCACTTCAAGAGGTTTTATTTTCCGGGTGGGTGTCCTCACTTTGGGTAACCTTTGTTGTTGGATATGAGCAGCTGTGCCCAGCCGTGAGGATGAACCGCCGCTTATACGCGGATCTTCGGCGTCAGGAGGACTTGCCGCTGACTAAAGAACGGAAATACTCAATGTGGGAGACTTAGGGGCCTATTACGATGGCGGTCGTATGTCTACCGCCGGGCCAGCGGTGGTGCCCGCCAGACCGGCGGTGGACATCCGACCGCGATCGCAAGCCAGAAATCCGCCGGTCAAATTAGGATGGCGGTGGTGACCGTGGTGGTGGGAAACTCCGACTGCCGCTTTTCCGCCGGTTGCCATCCGCACTCCTGCCTGGCGGACAGAGCAGGACCGGGATAATGGTGGCGGTGCAGAGCAGGCTCTGCCGGCACGATGATGATGCCGGCGGTAGCCAGCCTTTCCTCAGCGGTCAGACCGCCATGGAAAGGAATGCGGTGATTGTCTTCCGGGGGCCCATTGCGGGCCCCCAATGTTTTGTGGGGGGTGTGGGTGCACTGTGGGGGTACCCATGGTCCCCCCCTACATTTCCCTGTACCAGGTGGCAGGCACTGTGCAGTGCAGGGAAATGCAGGACATGTTCATTTTGACATCTCTGCGGTGCTGCGTGCAGCAGCGACTGCCGCAATGTTAAAGCCCGCGATCCGACCGCCGCGATTGAGTCGCAGGCCATGCGGGCGGTTTTTTCCCACTACCATGGCGGTCGGGGAGGTTTTCCGACCGCCATCGTAATAGGCCCCTAAGTATGGACAGAATTTCCAGCATTTTCAGCTTGTATCAATCCACTTGGATTTTGAATTACACGGATTTGAGGAATACGGCAACGGTAAATGGTCTTAATATCGAGTTTCTAATATCGATAGACCATAATATCGAGTTTAGTAAATCGACAGTACTAAATATCGATGTTAAATATATCGATGTTAAAAATATCGATTATAAGTGTTGTTAAAAATATCGATGTCAGTAATATCGAATGTCAAAATATCGATATGTCAAAATATCGTTATTATATTTTAATGTCATGTTTTATGTTTGTTTTTGGTATAATATGAGTTGATTAATGTTATAAAAAAGAAAAAAATGTATTTTAACTTTTTAGGAGCGGGATGGTTGGGTTTATAGGGGATAAGGGTGGGGAGTGTTTTAAAAAATTGAAATTTAATTTTAATTTTTAAAAAAAAATTATAGAATTAAATTTAAAATGTTGTTTTAAGGAGCAGGATGTTGGGTTTATAGGGGATAAGGGTGGAGAGTGTCTTAAAAAAATTGAAATTTAATTTAAAATTCTTTTTTAATTTATAGAATTAAATTTACAATGTTGTTTTAGGAGCCGGATTTTGGGTTTATAGGGGTTAAGGGTGGGGAGTGTTTTAAAAAAATTGAAATTTAATGTAATTTTTTTATTTTATTTATACAATTAAAATTACAATGTTGTTTTAGGAGCGGGATGTTGGGTTTATAGGGATAAGGGTGGGGAGTATTTTAAAGATATACATTTTTAATTTTGAAAAAATTTAAAATTACAAAATTATTTGTAAAATGTTTTTGGGGAGTGGGATGTTGCGTTTATAGGTGAGAAAGCTGGGGAGTGTTTTAAAAAAAATTAAAATATTTACAATTTTTAAAACAAATTTTAACATTTAAATTTAAAATTTATTTTTATGAGTGGGATGTTGTGTTTATAGGGGTGGGGAGGGTTTACATTTTTTTTTTTTTAAATATAATTTTTTTTATAATTATGAAATTATTTATATAAAATGTTTTCATGAGTGTGATGTTGAGTGTATAAGGGTGAATGGTGGGTAGTATATTAAATTAATTTAATAATTTTAATAAATTAGCTTACTAAATTTTGAAAATTGCTTTAAAATAAATAATATTTTTATATTGTTTAAATTTTATAATGAAGGTGTGTAATTTGATGGAATATTTGTAATATTGTTATCAAAATATTAAAAATTATTTTAACAGAAATTAAATTTTGAAGATATTTTGTAATATGTTTGTTTAATACTGGAAAATTTAATATATATTATTTATATAAACTATAGTTGATAAACAATTTAAAATATTTAATATTTAAATAATATTAATAATTAATAAATACAATTAATGTTTCCTAGGAAAAATATCTAAAATATTAATTTTTATACAGTAATTTATGGATATTAATAAAGTATTAAGGGGTCTATTACGATGGCGATCGGATGTCCAACGCCGGGCCGGCGGTGGCGCCCGCCGATCCAGCGGTGGACATCCGATCGCGATCGCAACCAAGAAAACCGCCGGTCAAATTACGATGGCGGTGGTGACCGCGGCGGTGGGAAATTCCGACAGCCGCTATACCGCCGGTTGCCATCCGCACTCCTGCCGGGCGGACGGAGTAGGACCGGGATAATGGTGGCGGTGCAGAGCAGGCTCCGCTGGCAGGCTTATGATGCCGGTGGTAGCCAGCCTTTCCTCAGCGGTCAAACCGCCAAGTAAAGGCATGCGGAGATTGTCTTCCGGGGGCCTGTTGCGGGCCCACAATGTGTTGGGGGGTGTGGGTGCACTGGGGGGCACCCATGGTCCCCCTACATTTCCCTGCAGCCAGGTGGCAGGCACTGTGCAGTGCCTGCCACGCAGTGCAGGGAAATGCAGGACATGCCCCTTTTGGCATCGCGGCGGTGCTGCGGGCAGCAGCAACCGCCGCAATGTTAAGGCCCGTGATCAGACCGCCGCGCTCGGATTTCGACCACGGGTCATCGTAATTCGACCGGCGGTGATGTCGCGGTCCATCCGGGCTGTCTTTTCCCGCTACCATGGCGGTCGGGGAGGTTTTTCGACCGCCATCGTAATAGGCCCCTAAGTGAGGATAGTTTATTAAAAATATATTACATTAAAAAAATTAATATGTGTAATGTACATAAAAAAAGTAATTTATTTGTGAAATATATTCATTTTTTATGTATATTGTTATATTTACTGTTTTGTAAAAAATAAAGATTAATAATAATATATTTATAAAATAATTTACTATATTTAAATAATTTAAATTATTGTTAATGTTATTATTAAAGGAAATTAATTTAATGTACAGTTTATTTACAAATGTAGTTTTTATTTGAGGAGGAATAGTAAATTATATATGTTTAGTGTCCTGCACCTTCCCTGATTTAATAGTAACTGGAGTGGGAATAGTAAATTCTTTGGGGCCGATTCCGATGTCGGACGGACTCAGGTCCGTCCGACATCGGTCAGGAGCCGTAACCGACCGACCTGCTGTCGTCGGTTACGGCCCTGCAAGTATGATGCGACCGAACCCTGTTTGGTCGCACTCGTATACTACACAATGGGAGCATGCATTCCGAGCGGAATGCATGCTTGCATTGTGGAAAGCAGGGGTGCAGTTCATCCCTTCACCCTGTGGCCGGCACCCCAAGGTGCCTGCCACCGGGTGCAGAGATCAACAGAGGGGCACCATTCGGCGGCCTCGCACTCCATGGGGGGCCCTACTGGGGGCCCCCAAAGACAGCTACCGACTGCCTTTTCGTGCCGGAAAGACCGGCACGAAAAGGCAGTGGAATACTGCCATCGTACTTCCTCGGTCGTGAAGAGGCGGCCGTGGGAGTACTGAAGGATTACCGGACGGCGGACGGGCTCTCTGAGCCCGTCGTAAGCCAACCGGAATCCGAGTCGGATTCCTTTCCGACCGAGCCCATCGAAATGGCTCGGTCGGAAAGGAATCCGGCCGGCACGTTCCGATTCGGTCGGAAGGGCTCCGGCCATCGTTCGGTGCCCTTCCGGCCGAAATCGGAATCGGCCCCTATATGTTTAGTGTCCAGCACCTTCCTTGATTTAATACTAACTAGAGTGGGAATAGTAAATTATATATGTTTAGTGTCCAGCACCTTCCCTGACTTAATAGTAATTGGAGTGGGAATAGTAAATTATATATGTTTAGTGTTCAGCACCTTCCCTGATTTAATACTAACTGGAGTGGGAATAGTAAATTATATATCTTTAGTGTCCAGCCCCTTTCCTGATTTAATACTAACTGGAGTGGGAATAGTAAATTATATATGTTTAGTGTCCAGCACCTTCCCTGACTTAATAGTAACTGGAGTGGGAATAGTAAATTATATATGCTTAGTGTCCAGCACCTTCCCTGATTAAATACTAACTGGAGTGGGAATAGTAAATTATATATCTTTACTGTCCAGCCCCTTTCCTAATTTAATTCTAACTGGAGTGGGAATAGTAAATTATATATGTTTAGTGTCCAGCACCTTCCCTGACTTAATACTAACTGGAGTGGGAATAGTAAATTATATATGTTTAGTGTCCATCATCTTCCATGATTTAATACTAACTGGAGTGGGAATAGTAAATTATATATGTTTAGTGTCCAGCACCTTTCCTGATTTAATACTAACTGGAGTGGGAATAGTAAATTATATATGTTTAGTGTCCAGCACCTTCCCTGAATTAATACTAACTGGAGTGGGAATAGTAAATTATATATGTTTAGTATCCAGCACCTTCCCTGATTTAATTCTAACTGGAGTGGGAATAGTAAATTATATATGTGTATAGTTTGTGAAGTTATAAAATTTATTTGGTGTGAGGGTGGGAATGTGTTTGAATTATAAGAAGATTAAAAATGATAATTAAAAATGTGTATAAATATTATTAGTAGATATATAATATTATAAAAAATATACATTGACTTAAAAATACATTTTAATTATAAAACATAAAGTTGTTTATAGACAATAATTACACATGTGAAAATGTTTTAATGATGTTTATTTTTGGTCATTGAAGTAGTCATAGTGAGAACAATATATTTTATTTAATGCATACAATATAAATTATGAGAGATACAAAAAAACATAGGGGGTCAT
>CAWUFW010030697.1:0-16768 GCA_963921515.1 Calotriton arnoldi
CAATGGGCACACAAATGCAGATACCCTGTGGAGACAGCAGATGTGAGGTGAACAGATACCATACCATGGCAGCAATGGGACACACAAACCATGATCACTGTGCTGACCGATGACCTAGGAGTCCCAGGGACAGCAGGGGAAACACACCAAACAACATACAGCCAATGGCACACCCAAGATATGCCAATGCAGTGGTGCAGATGCACAAACACAAACAGGCAGACCAACACTGTCATCATACACAGCAGGTGAGGGGTGGGGGTGCCAGTGTCCCCAGGCAACAACACAACACATGAGGAGAGCTGAATACCAATCATACAGATGTGCATACACTGCCACACTAAGCTAACTCATGGATCCAAATCCCCTATGTGGGCAAGCAGGCATTGACAGGTGAGAGGGAGCACAAAACACACATGTCACACAGGCACGTAGGAACAACAACTGACACAGCAAGTCACAGACACACCACAGCACCACCCCCAGGGCCCCCACAATGTGGTGACCCTGGGCTGAAGAAAAATACCACTGTGATGACAAAGCTAAATGTCGTTCACACTGTGAACCACAGTCAGGTGTCCTGAGCAACTAACTACCATCACACCTACACAAGCACAAATCAATCAGCATGGCCAGTAAGCCAAGGCCAACATGGAGGCAGGGGACTAGCCGGGCAACAACTCTCATCTGCACACACTCAACACCACACCCCTCGACCTCCAACAATGTGCAGCAGTGAAGTACACATGCACTGGTGACATTGCACATGCACCCATGACTATTCCAGGGTGGTGGGTGGGAACCAAGGTGTAGAAACACATCACACATGGACACTCAACAAGACTCCTGAATGTCTGACACACTGCACACTACTCTGTACATGGACATGACGGCAATACCACACCGACCAATGGGATCCCAGCCACAGTCACACACCAATGAAGAAGCCAAGGTCACCCACAAAGAACACACATAGACAACAACCAACATTGCAGCCCGGACCCTAAGGAGTGCCAGCAGTCACACACACAACGTGTCACAATCACTGAAAGATAACACAAACTGGAAATCACATGACAGGGGCAAACAACAAGTGCCAAAGGGAAACCTGACTGTGACCCATCTGCGTCAGCACACAAACTCTGCCCTGACAGCAAACACACCTATGGGTGACACCCTGATGACCAGTAATGTGCCATGCACCCACATCACAGAGAACACAGGGAGAAGACTTTGGGGGAACATAGCTCAAGTCAGCAAGCATCACAAACAGGTACAACACTAGGGATCACAGCATGCGCAGATGAATGGAAGTGAACACACAGACATGCACATACAACACACACCTTGGGCGCAGGCAATGTCACACGTGTACACACTGCCATGAGGGGACTCCACTCCTGTGTGAGGAAAGCTGTGCCATATGTTGCCTCAGTAGGGCCCCATCATGTCAGCTGAGCACTTGGTCACACAATCAACAATTAGCACCAAATGAGGGCTCCCATCACATCAGCCTGGTCATGGATGTGCCAACGGAATCATCAGCACAGATCCAACACACTTGTATAGCAATGTTGCACTGACTACACGGATGAGTCCCTCCCCATTGATGCCCAAACCTGCATGTCCACTGGAGATGGCAACACGGTCAGGGAAGTAGACAAATGCAACGATGGCAGGCACAACAGATGTGCAGGGGTGGAAGCCACAGATATGAAATTGCCAATGTAAGTAGGAAACCCATTGCCAAATACTGAACACATGACACCCTCAGATGCTGCTATTGATGACATGGATACACCACATGATAGGACACATTCCCCCTGGACCACATGGGTTCCTGCACAGTAACACTTCATAATCATGAGACCAGATATCACCATCACTGCAGCAAGGGCATGGTTAGCTGCACCAACAACATGTACATCTGAAGCATGAGCACTAGAGAAAAGAAAGTTGCTTTATTCAGCATATGTGTTGAGGCCAAACGAAGTCCTGAAAAAAGAGCAAAGGCCAATGGCCAGTCCATTGTCAAAGTTCAAACAGGGTGACACTGGCAGATGTCACCCTACGCATGCCTGCACAATACCAGGGACAATCCACTAGGAGGGGCAACCGGGGGGCAGGCCAGGCACCGCAGGGACAGGATCAGGGCTCACCAGGGGGAGTCAGGGAAGGGGTGGTGGGTGCAGGAGAGCCACTGACAACTGCAGTGGAGGTGTCTGACATGGTGTGTGCCGGCACAACTGGGGGGCATGACACAGATGTCGTGGGTGCCGGCACAACTGCAGTGGACCCTGCAGATGGGGTGGACAGGTCCGCCACTGCAGTGCCCAAGTCAGACAGGGCGGTAGTGGACTCCACTGCAGTGCCTACCTCCAGGGGAGGAGAATGGGGAACAGGCAAGGTGGGTTGGACAGAGGGGGGGACACCCTCACCACATCAGTGGCACAGACAAGCGCAGCGGGGGTGTGGTGCTGGGAGAGCAAGTGGCAGGGGGAGAAGGCCGGAGCATCTTGGGGATGGTATATCTGTGGGTGGGGGAACCTGGGGCAGGGTGTGGTGGGGGCACCTGTGCAGTGGGGGCCTGAGGGATGGAGGACGGAGACCTTGTGCCTGAGCTGCAGGGTGGTGGCGGGGTCTTGCTCTTAGCACTCCGGGGGGACTTGCGGGTGGGGGCCTCAGTCCGTCTGCGCCTGGGGGAGGGTGTCCGGGGGCGAGGGGCACTCTGCTCCGTGTGGGTGGGCTTCCTCTTCCCCCGGGATGCTGGAGCAGCTTCATCGGTGGGGAAGAGGCCGAGGTCACAGAGGAAGAGCTGCTGTGACTTTGGGGTTGCAGGTGAGGCAAGGGAGGGTGCTTTGGAGGGAGAGGGAACTGAGGACTGCGCAGTGCATGTGGATGCGTGTGTGTGTTCCAGGGCCCCATCCCCTGTGAGTCTGGCTTCAGTCCCCTGAATGTGCGTGCGTGTGCGTTTTGTCATTGGCGTGTGTGTCAGTGTGCTGGATGTGTGTGTGCTGGTGTGTGCCTGTGCCAGTGTGTGTGTGCCTGGGATGGGTAAGGTGCTGGGGAGTGTGGATGGAGCAGAGGCAGGAGGGGTGAGGGACCGTTTGAGGAGGGACACTGCTGCCGTCAGGGAGGAGTCCATGGACCTATTGCCCCTCTGTAGGTCAGACATGCCCGATGAGATGCCCTCCATGAACGACACCAGCTGAGTCAACAGCGCGGTGTGCGCATGGAGGACACTCAGCATGGCTGTCTGCCCTACATGGAGCTGGCGAAGGAGGTACACAGACTCCTCACTCAGGGCAGCAGGGGACACAGGGGCAGGGGGTGCGGTGCCTGGCCCAAAGGAGACACGCTCCCGGACATGGGAGCCTCCACGGACCTGGGGAATGGGAGCCGATGGGAGGGCGGTGGTGGTGCTGGTGGTGGCGGGGACAGCAACACTAGCTGGGGTGTGGTGGCTGCTGACACCCGCCTCCACAAGGGAGTCATCCTCCGAGTTGCTCTGGTCCTCAGCTGAGGTGGATGCTGCTGAGGACTCCTCGGTGTGGCTCCCCTCGCCCTCCGTGCCACTGGGTCCCTCCGACCACTCCTCGGCTGCTGACCCAGTCTGGCTCTCCGGCTCCTCCTGGTCCGTGGAGCTGTCCCCTTCCGTGGCCGTGGATGTATCTGCAAACAATGGGGAAACAGACAGACATCAGTCACCTGCACCAAACGCACACACCACTGTGAGCACAGCACATTACAGAGCAAGCCCTGGCATCATTAGTTGTACATTGCTAAAAGTGCCCTAATTGAACAGGAGAAGTCAATTGTCAGTCTGATGCCAAGCATGGCACTCACATCCCACATGGCCTTGCACCCATCTGTCTGGTGTCTGTTGGATTGCAACACCCCAGTGTTGACACATGCACCAAGTACACAGTAGTTGGACAGTGCAGAGGACACGGTGTGGACACATCACAGCTCTTGCCACTGAGTCAGTACAGGTTTACGGATGTAAGGGATGCCCAGAGTCAAATAGGAAATGCATGTGATGCATACCAGCGACAGACACCATGATGCACCCATGTCCTGATAGCCAGCGCCACTATGGTGTGCATGTAGCACATGTCACTCCCCTGCAGGATCACCAATCAGTAGACACATGCCATGGCGGAGGCATGACTGCAAAGTCATACATCACTGTCTCAGTGATGTATGACTTTGCAGCCAGACAACAACACTCTGCACTGTGTCACAATAGTAGGTCATGGGGAATGCAAGTCCTGGAGCTGCACAAGTGCACATGTACATCCCCCCACAACACATCCTCTTAACCCTCATCTGTCCAGGTCATACCTATTGGACATATGGGAGACCTGTGACACTACCCTCTGAACCTGAGCCCCTCACACTCTGCTGTGCATGGGGAACAGCTGCCTGAACTTCACATTTACATGCCCCAGTCTGCATGGGCAGCTGATCAGACACCTATGTGTCACACAAGTATCGTCTCCTATGGTCACATCTCCAGTGGCATGCTGAGCCCCTACCAAGAAACTCCACAGCAGTCCTGGCGACTAATCCACAGCACACTGACACAGAGGCAGACACCTGAGGGGTCAAATCACTGTGCACAATGTGTCCTCTGATACACGGGAGTGGGAGTACAGAGTGTATTGTATGGCCTGGAGTAGGCATGACTGTCCAGCCCCACATGAATGAGGGATGAGCCCTGGACTGTAGGCAGCTGGCTAAGTATGTGTGACACACGTCATATACATACTCCTGGGGCCCAAACATTGTTCCCACCCGCAGCATGGGTGTGTGCCAGGTACCCCAGCCACATGTGGTGGATCAGCTCAGCAATTGGACCACAGATCAAAGTAACACGCTGAATACATGTCAGAATACAGGCATTGTGTAAGCAATGGACCCACCCATGATGCCCACCACAGAGTCAGGGAAACAGATGCTGTCTCCCACCTTGAGTCAAGCAAACTGCAAGGACACAGTCCTAAGTGACAGAATTCCCTGCATGTAAGGGCCACACCTGGGTATCAGATGAGGAGTGGGCAGTGCACAATAGAGGGACATGGCTCCTGGACAACATGACTGCTGTACTGTGGCAGTTCAACCTGGCCCGAGGAGGGCACATAACATGTTAGACAGAGTACACAGTGCAGTCTTTGACTCACCCCCTCCTTGCTGCTCTCTGGCCTTCAGCTGCCCATCCAGGTCTGGAAAGACCACCGCCAGGATCCTGAGCATGTGGGGGGTCAGGGTCCGTGTTCCGCCCCTCCTGCGAGGAGGCGACAGCTTCAGCTGGACCCGTGCAATCCTCCGGGTCCAGCCCCGAAGGTCCTGCCACCTCTTTTGGCAGTTGCGGATCCGGCGCTTGTAGACCCCCACGGACCGGACAGCCCGGACGATGTCCTTCCAGATCTCATGCTTCCGATGGGCAGAAGCCTGTCAGGATGACAAAGTGATAAGGCCATTACTACACATGCAACATATCCGTGCATGACACAGTTGCATATACATGTCGCAATCACAGGGGCACATGGTGTACCCAGGCAGTGCACGGCTGCCCATGGACAGTTTTCCAGAAGTCACTACATGGTATCATAGCATGGGGAGTAAAACCCTGTTCAGAAGCACTGTCACTGCACCATACCTGTCCAGTGCAAGTCACTACACACTATGGGGGGTGACAACTACTCAGTGAGCCTGCTAGCCAGTGGTGTGCTGACTCTCAGCCTTGCTAGTCAGACAAAATGCACATTCAGAAAGGCAGTGCACAGAACACTCACCTGCTCCCCTGGTGTCCCATACAGCTTGCTGTACTGTGGAAGTAGGCTGTCCAGCAGGGCCTGGTTCTCTTCAAGGCTGAAGGCTGGGGCTCTCTCCACAGTACGTGCCATTGCAGGGTCCAGAGGGGCAGAGACAGCAGCAGTGCAGTGGCAGATGTCGTCCTGGAGCATGTAGTGCAGGCAAGTGGGCTCTCAGGGGAACATGCAGCAATATATATGTGCTGGAGAGGCAGATACTGTCCCTTGTGTCCAAAGTGATAGGTCCAAGTCGTTTGCATCTTCTGAATCTGGCCAATCCATGGAATAGCAGCACCAAAACACGCCCACAGCATCCTTCAAAATTTCAACTTCATGACATACATGATTTTGCAACATTGTTGTGGGTGACCAACTGATTTTCCAGCAACCGACTCGTTCGAATATTCGAAAACGCGTCCGTTGCCAGGCAAGCCCATTGTCAATGGGTGCGCACCGATCGGTCCATTGAGGTACAACGCGCACAGGGGTACAACGCGTACCCGCACACATTGAATGCAATGGGCCGGCCGGAGGCACCGATCGGTCCATTGCAGTACAACGCGCACAGGGGTACAACGCGTACCCGCACACATTGAATGCAATGGGCCGGCCGGAGGCACCGATCGGTCCATTGCTGTTCAACGCGCACAGGGGTACAACGCGTACCCGCACACATTGAATGCAATGGGCCGGCCGGAGGCACCGATCGGTCCATTGCAGTACAACGCGCACAGGGGTACAACGCGTACCCGCACACATTGAATGCAATGGGCCGGCCGGAGGCACCGATCGGTCCATTGCAGTACAACGCGCACAGGGGTACAACGCGTACCCGCACACATTGAAAGCAATGGGCCGGCCGGAGGCACCGATCGGTCCATTGCTGTTCAACGCGCACAGGGGTACAACGCGTACCCGCACACATTGAATGCAATGGGCCGGCCGGAGGCACCGATCGGTCCATTGCAGTACAACGCGCACAGGGGTACAACGCGTACCCGCACACATTGAATGCAATGGGCCGGCCGGAGGCACCGATCGGTCCATTGCTGTTCAACGCGCACAGGGGTACAACGCGTACCCGCACACATTGAATGCAATGGGCCGGCCGGAGGCACCGATCGGTCCATTGCAGTACAACGCGCACAGGGGTACAACGCGTACCCGCACACATTGAATGCAATGGGCCGGCCGGAGGCACCGATCGGTCCATTGCAGTACAACGCGCACAGGGGTACAACGCGTACCCGCACACATTGAAAGCAATGGGCCGGCCGGAGGCACCGATCGGTCCATTGCTGTTCAACGCGCACAGGGGTACAACGCGTACCCGCACACATTGAATGCAATGGGCCGGCCGGAGGCACCGATCGGTCCATTGCAGTACAACGCGCACAGGGGTACAACGCGTACCCGCACACATTGAATGCAATGGGCCGGCCGGAGGCACCGATCGGTCCATTGCAGTACAACGCGCACAGGGGTACAACGCGTACCCGCACACATTGAATGCAATGGGCCGGCCGGAGGCACCGATCGGTCCATTGCAGTACAACGCGCACAGGGGTACAACGCGTACCCGCACACATTGAAAGCAATGGGCCGGCCGGAGGCACCGATCGGTCCATTGCTGTTCAACGCATCACTGTACATGTGACTGGCATATGTCAGCATGCCTGTCTCAGATGGACATATGCCAGCCACAGATAGCTCCCAGGGAGTGAGGGGCACACCTACATCACGACAGCCTGTCCAAACCTTATCATAAGGCATGTAAGGCTGCATTTCCTATTGTGTGTATGTTGGTGTACATTTTGTCCTGTGGGTGTCACCTGTGGGCAGCCACCCCCAGGCTGTGCACGTGTTAATGGGGACAGGATCCTGGGTGTTACGTGTACGTGACCACTGTGATGTGCAACTGTTCATATCTGTGCATGTGCCATGGTCACATTTCACAGTGGTGTTTGTGTATGTCATGTCACATACCCCGTGAGTCCCATGTGGGACGGTATGTTTGAGCCAGGGTGTCCCAGTGGCACAATAGTGATGGCCCTCCACAGTCTTTGTGCATGTAGTGTTTACAATGTCTCTGATTTCATGTGCACAATGGGAGACAGTCTCCACATCCACGTTGTGTGTGCATGGACTCTGATGTTGTGCGTGTGTGTCACAGACGTCCATGGCTCTCCTGCCATGGCAAGTGTGGCCACTACCTGTGGGGGTCATGTTTGTTTTGTTGTGGTGTACACATGATACTCCAGGTGATGCCAGTGTCCATGTGGCATTACAGGGTCCCTGGGAATGTGCCTGTCGTTGAGCTGTGGTGCCTGGGGCACATCTGTCCTCACATGTCACTGGGGGGTGACTGTGACACAGCATCATGATATCCAATGGGCCAACCTGGGACAAATTGATGCCACCTGTAGGACCGTGTTGACAGATGTTGGCCATGTATGTACCATACATGTCGTTCCGGTACTGCACACTTCATGTAGTTGTGCCTCATGATGATGTATGTTGGGATCTTGAGTGTGTTCAATGCCGCATATGTGGGGTGACTGACGATCTTGCTTACTTCTCCTCTGCACTGCAGGGCTCCTGCTGTCCATCGGCCATTCCCAGACCTGGCAACGATGGTGGAACGGGACAGCATCCGACGGTACCGCTTCACCAGGCAGCTGATTGAGGATTTGGCAGTGCAGTTGTCCCCACATTTGCAGCCTGGCCGGCCGTATCCTACAGCGCTGACCCCCAAGGTGAAGGTGATGGCAGCCCTACACTTCTTTGCCACCGGTACCTTCCAACATACTGTGGCGTCTGCTGGTGGGATGTCACAGACCATGTTCAGCCGTGTGCTCCGCGATTTCTTGGCGGCAATGTTGCTCTTCCTGAACCGGTACATCTATTTCCCTAGACTGCGACGACTCACTGACGTGAAGAGTGACTTTTATGCCCTGGGGAGGATGCCGCATGTCATTGGCTCCATTGATGGGACACATGTGGCTTTGGTACCACCACAGGCCCAGGAGCAGGCCTACAGGAACCGCAAGCACTACCACTCGGTCAATGCACTGGTGGTGTGTCTTGCAGACATGACCATCACACACGTGTGTGCCCGTTTCCCTGGTTCAGCACACGATGCCTTTGTGATGAGGAGTAGTCGCATCCCCAGGTTGATGGCACAGATGCAGAACCAGCGTGCCTGGCTTGTCGGTGTGTACTGACTTTGTGCCATTGTGTGTGATCTGATCTGTAGTATTCCGCCCACTTTTCCAAGTCAGCTGATGTGCACTTGTCTGTCCGTAGGTGACTCGGGATACCCCAACATGCCGTGGTTGCTGACACCCCTCAGGAACCCTGTGACACCTGCCCAGATGCGCTACAATGAGGCACATGGTCGGACCAGGAGAGTGATTGAGCGGACCTTTGGTCTCCTGAAGAGCCGCTTCCGCTGCCTGGACAAGACCGGAGGGTCCCTCCCATATGCCCCTGCGAAAGTGTGCAAGATTATCATCGTCTGCTGCATGCTCCACAACCTGGCAGTGCGGAAGGAGTTGCCTCTCATCCAGGATGACGATGACCAACATCCGCCACCTGTGGAGGATCCTGGCCTGGAACACGATGCCAGTGACGATGATGATGATGATGGTGATGGTGATGTCCGCACACAGCTCATCACCAACTTCTTTAGCTGAATGTGAGTATCCTGAGGTGTCATGTCAATGATGTGAGTTGGCATGATGTGTGGGTGGTGCTCTGGTGCTGTTGGAGTGTGTCCATGGGCTACTTGACTGGATGTGTGTTGCGATGTGTGCTTACAGGTGGGCTGTACTCCCCAACAGTGTTCACATGCTAACTTGGTTCTGGGTGGGTATCTTGTAACATGTATTGTGCATGAGTTTTGCTGTTCTGTCCTGTACTCCATTGCTTTTGACTGTGTGTCATTTCTGTCCTTCACAGGGTACTTTCAGATTCGTTTGGTCAACTGTGTCCACCGACAACGTGATTGCACATCCAGGCTGGTAGCTGTTGTGTCCCTACAGGTGATGTGCGCCACACCCATGGACTTCCTTCTGTCTACAGTTGTTGACTGTGTGCCCGCTACCAGGTGGGGTTACCTTGCATCTGTAGTGGTTACGGCATGTTGCTACTGTGTAATAAACCTGTGCTTCACTTAGTGATGTGCGTTGTCTGTGGTCACACATTTGACTGCCATTTGCTTACTGCACCTGTGGGCTACTTGACTACAACTGGGAATGGGTGTGGTGTCTGTGCATTGCACCGTCTTCCCTGGCAACATCAGTGTAGGCAATGAGTCAGATGGCCTAGGTGTGTATGTGTTGTGTAGCCCTGGTGGTGTGTCTCCCTCATATGTGTCACGTTGCCTGTACTCACATGCCTGTGTTGTCCTTGCTGTTGCAGTTCGCATACACAGTGTAATTTTGTTGTTCATCATCCCCATAACAGCACCCACGTTGGAATCACGACAGAGGCAAGTATGGTGTATTATTGTGTTTATTGTGATACATCTGTGATAATAGTGCATAGGATGGATTGTGCTGTACATGAATCTTGCAATCCCAAGTTCCTAGATGAATAGAAAGTCCAGGTAGACAGGATCCCCAGTATCGGGGCCACAGTTGTCTGACACATTGTTCCAACTTGTACTCCCCATGCAATGTGTGGGAGTAGTGTTGCCATCAACAGGGTGAACAGTCTGTGCACAAAGGCGAAAATCCAGAACAGGTTCAGGCTTCCTGGGAGTTGCGCTTGGCCATCAGCCTCTCACTTTCCCCTCCTCGGACGACCCCTCTTCTTGGGGGGGGCCCTCAAGTGCAGGCTGCTGCGGTGCAGGGGACTCTCCGCCAGAGTCCTCCTCCCTCCCTGTGGCAGTTGCAGTTTGTTCGGTACCAGATGTTGTTGGCACACAGGGAGGTGTGGACTGGTTGCTGTTCATCTGGCGGAGGCATTGTAAAATGTCCCTGTGCACCGCCGTCATCTCATGTAGTACATCCCACTTGGACTCCACGCGGGTCATGTGGGAGTCCACACGTGACATGTGGGAGTCCACACGTGACATGTGTGACTCCACATGGGACATGTGGGAGTCCAAGCGGGCATGATGGGCAGCCTGCTGCTGTTTGATGTCTCTGAGGAGCCCCACTACCTGGCTGAGCTCTCCGGTGCTGGACTGGTACGCATCAGCTATGCGTACCAGTTGTGGGTCTTCATGCACACCAGCAACGTCTGCAAGCAGCGACCTCTGTCTCCCACCCCTCCCACCACCCCTGCTGACATGTGCAGTGTGTGCAGTTGCACGCACAGATAACCCTGGTCCACCTCGGGGGTTGGTGGTGGTGGTGGTGTCCATGGCCCCAGGTTGGTCCAGGGTCACTGCGCTGGTGTTGTTCCTTATTCTGTCCATGTCGGCAGGGATGGTATTCGTGGTGACAGTCGTTGGAGGGGTGGGTGCAGGGGGTGCAGCTGGTGGACCTGCTGGTGCTGCAGCTGGTGGTCCTGCTGGTGCAGCATGTTGACTTGCACCGGATGTGCCAGGTTGTTCTTCATCGTCCGAGGAGGACAGAGGCTGTACGACGCCAGTGAGCTCGGCATCCTCTTGAGCCTGGGACTGGGACTCCTCAGCGTCTGCTGCTGTGTCCCTATCATCACCTGTTTTTGGGAGACACAAACAATGTATGTCATGTTTCTGCAGGCATCAGTGGTTGACACACCTGACAGTTGTGACTGTGCCTCGGGGTGCGGGCCTGTACATTGTATTGTCCTAAGTCGTCACAGTCAGGGGTTGATATTGGTGTGGCACATTGTCCTGCATTATTTGGGCATTTCTATGTATTCTCTGGGGTGTGAACATGGTCTGCATTGATTGTGTTTGGTTGACAGCCAGACCTCCTTCCCACCCACCCACCCACCCAGTCAGTTATCCCACCATGGAACGTGCTTGCATTGCAGGGAGTGTAAGTTGTCTCTCAGGATGTCAGTCAGAGGTGTCCTGCTGTTTGTTGGTGCACAGTTGGCAGCAGGGCCTTGTGCTCCCCACAGCAGTAGCCAGTGTCAGCCATCTTGTGAGTCCTTCTCCACTCCCTGTGATGTGAGCATGGTTCAGGGTGGTGTTGATGGGACAGTTGTGAGGCTGAGCAATGTCTGTGACTACCACTCCCATCATGCTATTGCCTCCACCCCCCTTCCCAGCATGCCCATGCTTCCTTCCTTTTGACTCTGCTTCCCTGTGGGGTGGGCTGGCTGTGCTGACAGGATGGCTGGGAGTGTTGTCCTGGCAGTTGTTTGGCTAAGAGTCCCAAGAGTGTCCCTGTGCTTCACACAACATAACCCAGGGTGGTGGTGCTTTGTGGGATCTTGTGTTAGGATGGAGGGCATTGCATTCTACCAGGTGGGTACTGTGGAGTTTGTGTTGGGGGGGTGTGAGGGGAGGTGCTGGTGACTATGGTCAGTGCTGCAAGTCCCCCTTCCCACCCAGCCAGCCGGATATCCCACCATGGAACGTGCTTGCATTGCAGGGAGTGTAAGTTGTCTCTCAGGATGTCAGTCAGTGGTGTCCTGCTGTTTGTTGGTGCACAGTTCCCAGCAGGGCCTTGTGCTCCCCGCAGCAGTAGCCAGTGTCAGCCATTTTGTGAGTCCTTCTCCACTCCCTGTGATGTGAGCATGGTTCAGGGTGGTGTTGATGGGCCAGTTGTGAGGCTGAGCAATGTCTGTGACTACCACTCCCATCATGCTATTGCCTCCACCCCCTTCCCAGCATGCCCATGCTTCCTTCCTTTTGACTCTGCTTCCCTGTGGGGTGGGCTGGCTGTGCTGACAGGATGGCTGGGAGTGTTGTCCTGGCAGTTGTTTGGCTAAGAGTCCCAAGAGTGTCCCTGTGCTTCACACAACATAACCCAGGGTGGTGGTGCTTTGTGGGATCTTGTGTTAGGATGGAGGGCATTGCATTCTACCAGGTGGGTACTGTGGAGTTTGTGTTGGGGGGTGTGTGAGGGGAGGTGCTGGTGACTATGGTCAGTGCTGCAAGTCTCCCTTCCCACCCAGCCAGCCAGCCAGATATCCCACCATGGAACGTGCTTGCATTGCAGGGAGTGTAAGTTGTCTCTCAGGATGTCAGTCAGTGGTGTCCTGCTGTTTGTTGGTGCACAGTTGGCAGCAGGGCCTTGTGCTCCCCACAGCAGAAGCCAGTGTCAGCCATCTTGTGAGTCCTTCTCCACTCCCTGTGATGTGAGCATGGTTCAGGGTGGTGTTGATGGGACAGTTGTGGGGGTGAGCTATGTCTGTGACTGTGACTCCCATCATACTATTGCCTCCACCCCACTTCCCGGCATTCCCATACTTACTTGCTTTTGTGGGGAGTTCAGTGTGTGTGGGTGTGAGGGCAATGGCAAGATGGCTGACAGTGGTGTCCTGCTGTTGGTTGGTGTGCAGTTCCCAGCATGCCCTTGTGCTCCCCACAGCAGTAGCCAGTGTCAGCCATCTTGTGAGTCCTTCTCCACTCCCTGTGATGTGCGCATGGTTCATGGTGGTGTTGATGGGACAGTTGGGGGGGGGGCAATATGTGTGACTGCGACTCCCATGATGCTATTGGCTACACTGACTTGGCCAGCATACACAGAATTCCTTCCTTTGAGTGGTCTTCACTGTGTGTTGGTGTTGTTGTGGTGGCTACATGTGTGGATGTGTGTGTTAGTTCTATTTGTGCCACTGCCTAGCTGTAGTTGTGGTTGTGTTTGTACATGTGTTGGCACAGTTGGATGTGACTTTTTTGATGGCATGTGTTGTGTTTATCTGACTGACATACACATTTTGGGATGATTCTGTTCTAGTTGCTGTGTAATTGCTATGAGTGCATGGTTTGACTCTCCCTTGACAGTGATGTGTGTGTTTTGTGGCAGTTTATTGTGTACATTTGTTGTGTACTCACCAGGCTCTGGGATGTCCTCTAGTCCATATACGCTCACTGGCGGAAGGATGGCCCGCACCTTCTCCTCCCAGGGCCTGAGGTATACTGGCTTGGCAGGAGGGCCACTGCCGGTGTATTGGCTCAGGTGGTAGTCTTTCTTGAGCAGCTCCCGGACCCTCCTGCGCACGTCATACCACCTGTTCTGGATGTCCGTCTTTGTGCGCCGACATGGTGATTGGGCGTTCACCCTGTTGATGATCCTCTCCCACATCTTGGTTTTCTGCGACATGGGGGTCTGTTGGACCAATGTGCCAAACAGCTGTGGCTCCACCCTGAGGATCTCGTCTACCAGGACTTCCAATTCACAATCTAGAAACTTGGGATTCTTCTTGGGGGGCATGGTGATGGTTGGTGATGGTGGGTGATGTGTGTGTTGGTGTGCAGGTGAGGGTGTGTGGGTGTGTGTTGTGCTGGGTGTATGTGAGGTAGGTATTTGTTGGTGTGCTGCTGGTGTGTGGCTTGTGTGAGGGATGAGCTGTGGGTGTGTGGTTGCTTTCTCTTGGGTGCTGGCAGTGGAATGGCATTTGCAAAGGCTCATGGTAGTGATTTGTGTCCTTTATATAGGTGGAGTTGTTGGTGTGTCTTTGTTCTCTGTCCCCACCCCCCCAGTATTTATTGGCTTGGTAATTGCTTGTTTGGCCTTTTTTTGGTTGATTTTTCCTTTGTGCTGTTTGTGTATGTTGGAAACGTTCTTGTGACCGAGTCGGACCCTGCATTGGTCTCGTACGGTGTTTTCCGTTTCGTTCACGCTGTGTTTGTGCAGTTTTGTATGCTGCGTACGCGTCGGTCGCGGTGTATTGTGTTGCTTCGGCTCGGTTTTGTATGCGTGTCGGTCGTACGGCTTGTCCTCCGTCCGACTCGGTCGTGTTTTTCGCGCCTTGCATCGTACTTTGCAGGTTGGAGTTGGCGGGTACGATTCGGTCGGATTTGTTCCGGGTGCGTGTCGGTCGGTTGGATTCGCGTGTTTTTCCGGCCGGATTGCTATTTTCCGAGCGGCTCGGTCGGTCGGCTTGGTTTCCTGACGTGTCGGTCGGATTTATCGCGGCTTGCATCGTACTTGGCGTGTCGGGCGCCACTGGTACGTGTCGGTCGGTATTTTTTCCGGATCCGAGTCGGTCGGTGCTTTTTCCGGCCCGAATCAGAATCGACCCCATAATGTTTTAATCTGGTTGAGGTTCATTGATGATGTTTTCGTGTTGTGGCAGGGCACGGAAGCAAGTATAGATATATTCATCAATGACCTCAACAAAAACAATCTTAATCTGAAATTTGTGGGGCACCATAGCAAAATCTCAATAGACTTCCTGGATGTTAGAATATTAGTAAGAGGGGATAAACTGGAAACTACGATCTTCCGAAACCCACAGCAGGGAATATGATTTTACATGCGGAGAGTTCCCATCCAAAGCCACTCATTCGAAGTATTCCATTTGGTGAATTTTATAGGGCAAGGAGAACATGTAGTACCCTAAAAGATTATGAGATAGTGGAGAAAGAAATGATTAGTCATTTCATCCAGAGAGGGTATCCTCCCAAAACCATACAAAAAGCCTCAGAGAAAGCAAAAAAAATAAGTAGAGAGAAAGTACTGTTTGAACCATCTAAAACAGAAGAAAGACGAAAAACCTCAGAGAAGGAATGAAAACATATAGGTTTATAACAACTTATAATACTAAACACAAGGAAGTAAGAGATATTTTAAAGAAGCACTGGCACCTTATTAAAGGAGGCCCCACATTAGGCCCTATTGTTAAGAAATATCCCGGAATAACATACAAGAAATCAAAATCCGGCTGCAACAGAAAGAGGGCTTTAGGAAGTGTCTAAAATGCAAAGCCTGTCAACATGGAGAGAATCTCACATGTTTTATAACAGCTTTAAAAAAAATAAGAGGCTATCTAACCTGTAAGTCAAGTTTTGTAGTTTATATGTCGAAATGCCCATGTGAAAAGTCTATATAGGGAGCACAACCTTACCGGCACATAAGAGAATCCTGAAACACAGAAGAGCGATAATTAACAAGACCAGGAGTTATCCTATAGCCAGGCATTTTGAGAAAAATCATCAAAGCAATCCAACCCTGATGCGGTACAGTTGTACAGCTGAGATACCCAGAAAAAAGAGGGGAGGGAATAGAGAAAAAAATTGCGAAAATTAGAAACGTATTTTATCTTTAAGTTTGATAGCAAAGAGCCTAACAAATTGAATATTGATGAGCATTTGTTTATAGGCCTGTATTGACAACTGCTGTAAAGTTTGCACATTCAAGAAAACCATTTTTTATAATTGAAAGTTATTGAAAATTTTAAGAGGAGGATAAAGGACACAAGCACTTTAACACTAGGCACTTTATAGAATTATTGGAATAAGCACTAGCACAAACACTAGCACTTTAAATAAAAACAAATGAAAATAAAATAGTATATGAGTATTAATATACAGAGAAAAAAGAGAAATAAAGTCAGCACAAGCACTTTAATAAGGAAGATGGACATTGTATACTTACAAATTCTAAGAATAAAGTAGGCAGCTAAGGAACGTTAAGCACTCATGCACTTTGTATACAAAAGGGAACTTTCCATTTTTATTGTATCTTCTGGTTTTGGATTCATTGAGTAAATTTGAAAATATGTTATTCAATTGGAGTTTAAAGAAGATATAATGCACTGGCATATAAAGAGTGATTGCATGCAATGCGATAAAACCTGTTCCAAGATGGCGCCCGAATTTACATGATGTACTGCCTTGATGTGAAATGGGGTTTGTCCACTGTCGTTCTTAATTTGTCTAACCACTACATGTATTTAAGTAATCTGAAAATTGGGCTCTGCATCATGAACAAGGCTGCGTATAGCAGCTGGAAGCGCGTAGATGCCATCACTACAATAATAAAAAACTGAGTGAGAAACCCCTGGAGTGCTAGTTTATTGCTGCTGAAAGACGGAGCTTGTGTGTTTTTATTTATATA
>CAWUFW010030698.1:0-16766 GCA_963921515.1 Calotriton arnoldi
TTGAAACAACAAGACAAAATGGATTTAGCCACAAACGTCTAGAGTCTGTCATGTTTAACATCCACAGATGCTAGCGAAAATGAAGGGGAACAGGCGGCACGCTCAAATGTGATTTTTAGGGGAAATGAGGTTGGCCCTACAAATAACGAAACTGGAGAAGACTCATAGTACAAACCGGGAATAAACAGAGGAAGGGCAGGGAAGAGGCCGCCCAAGAGAAAGCCAATCAGAAGAGGCAAGCGGATCAACAGACCCCAAAAAAACAGGAACTTGGACAAGGAGTAGAAGGAGACAGAAGAAACCAGTAAGAGTTATAGGAAACACTCCACAGAACTGAAATAGTCAATCTATCAAAATAGCCACAGATATAGAGACTTTAGTGTTAAAACGAGGATTATCATTCTGCCCCACAAGTGAAAATGGATATGGCTCAAACCCGGATAGACATATACAAATATGTTCGAAAAATTCAAAGTTACAAAAACATTCCATGAAAATCCCAACCCAGTTTCAAAATACAAGGATACGCTTACAATGGATCTTGTTATGGCAGATGTAGATCCGTTTAAATGGAACTTGATATTGAGGGGAATGAACAGCCCAGAGACCTGAAACATACTGTATTCAACTGGGGGAAGGAACTGAAAAAGTGAGACCAAAATCAAAGTATTTACCCACAAATGCCAACTGAAATAAAATCGAAATCTTCCATGAGGCAGTGATAAAAGATTTATACCAACTTAGAAACAAAAAGAAAAGAAGTTCAATCTGGACACTGGGGAAGAATGTAACGCCATCAGTATTCTAAAATCTGATAATAACATTGAAATAAAGATGGCGATAAAGGTGGAAATATTATCATTTGACAAAGATTTCTATGGAAGAAGCCTATTCACAGTTAAATAATACAAGACATTATGAAAAGCTTAAAGAAAATCCAACATTGCGAGAGCAAAGAAAATCTGGACAAAAATTAAACAATGGTGGGAAAAGAAATTAATTGATAATGATGAAAAAAGTATATCTGAAAGAGACACGTTAGTGATAGATTCCTTACCTTAGAATATCCCCAGGCGTCAGGCTGGATCCGGAAAGTTTTGCGTAGCAGTACCCTTGCGCGGCCGGTAGGCGGCGCCGTGCGGCTCCGCGTCCGTCGTCGGCGCGTCGTGATCGCCGGGATGACGCCGCGGGCAGTACTTAGGCGCCGCCCTGCGCGCTGACGTCAGTTCTTCTTTTTCCGCGCCAGCAAGCGCAGATCCGGGAAGAGCAGTGCCCTGGTCAATTTTTGACCATACTTTTGGTGATTTTTTCACTGGTTTTTTCCAACTTTAAGGTGTCGTAGGGATGCCCGGCTTCAAGCGATGCGGCGCCTGTGCGCGGATGATGTCCGTCACCGACCCGCATTGGGAGTGTCTCTTCTGCTCGGCCGAGGCCACGACACCGAGTCTTGTCCCGAATGCCAGGCCCTCAACCCGAAAGCTTTGCGAGAGCGGTCTCGAAAGCTCCTCGAGGCCCGGCATTCGGCTCCGCGGAAGCCCCGGTCGCGTGAGAGGTCCAGGGGTCGCTCGCGGAGTGCACACCGGTCGCCGACTTCTTCGTCCGGTAAGTCTAAGCACAAGAAGTCCAAGAAGCATCGTCGCTCCGGACTCCCGCCTCGCCGGTCTCGCGACTCGGCTGAGGCCCCTCCCGGCACCGTCCCCGCCCCGCGGCCCCGGACTTGCCTGTGGAGTCGCCCCGTCATACCCGCCTCTTCCCCGGGTTCGGGGGCGGATCCGGCCAAGGTACAGGAGTTCCTGTCGGCCATGGCCCGCCTCTTCGGGCCTTCAGGCCCCTCCGTGCGCCTTCGGGCCCCGCGGGCCCTGATGGGTTGTTCCGGCGCCGCCGGCGGCTCCGGCCCCGGCGCCGCCCGAGCCTCCAGCCTCGATCCCGGCTCCGGCTTCGGCCCCGGCCTCGATCCCGGCTCCACAACCCCCATCGACGCCGGTCGACCTCACGACACCTCCGCCGGCGCCGATGTCTCCGGTGCCGCTCTCGACGCCGCCCTGGGCTCCGGGCGGCGTCGTCCCCCAGTTCCTTCCGGCCCGGACATGGACCCGGAGCGACGCCGCCGACGCCGGCTCCGGCGCCGATGGGACCTTGGGTCCCAAATGTCCCTCCTCCTCCTTATTTTGAACCAGAGGAGGACCAGGAGGACTGGGAGGGGTCTGATGACCCTCTGACACGCAACTGTCAGTATGATGAGGACTGGACAGAGAGTCTAGGGGAGGCCAGTGGTCTGGATACTTCTCCTGACACTGGCATGCTGTCTCCTCCCGTGGCTACGGAGGAGGGGGCCAATTTTGGTACGGTGTTGCGTAGGGCTGCTGGGGCCTTACGTCTCCAGCTCCCTACTTTGACGGTCAAGACTAACATCTTGACAGAGGTGCTTCAGCCGGCAGCCTCCTCTGCGGAGACTGTGCTGCCGTTTAACGACGCCCTCACTGACGTTCTTTGGGCGCCTGGTCCAAGCCCAACACAGGGGCTCCTGTGGATCGGAACGTGTCACGACGCCATCGCCCGCTCCGGGCGACCCCCTGTTTCTTTCTGTCCACCCCACTCCTGAGAGCTTGGCTGTCCAAGCCTCCGCTTCCCAAACCGCCTTCCCTACCGCTCCTCCGGATAGGGAATCCAAACGCCTGGATCAGTTTGGGAAGAAAGGTTTTTCTTCCTCCAGTGCTGGCTTGCGGTCCGTTAACACCGCTTGTCTTTTGGGCCGATATACCCACTCCCTGTGGGATTCGGTGGCGGATGTTTTGCCCCAGTGCCCTGAGGAGGTCCAGGCACTGCTTTCCCGCGCCATTGCGGAAGGAAGGGATGCGGCCAAATACACTATCCGTTGTGGCCTTGACACCGCCGACTCGCTGGGCAGGTCGATTGCAACGACGGTGGGCGCTCCGGCGCCACGCCTGGCTGAGAACCACTGGTTTTTCAGGGGATGTCCAGAATACTCTCATGGACATGCCCTTTGATGGAGTCGGTCTTTTGGGTCCAAAGCAGACCATGCGTTGGAGCGCTTTAAGGACTCACGGGCTACTGCAAAGTCCCTGGGCCTTTCTGCTACACGCCCTCCGCTGCCTTCTGCTTTTCGCCCCTATCGTGGCCACGGTAGGGGCGCCCCTTCACGTCAGCAGCCCAGCCACCGGCCCGCGCAGCAGGCGTCTTCGCGTGGCCGAGGACGTGGATTCCGCCGTGGCGGATCGGGCAACCAGCGTGCGGGTCAGGCCACCACCTCCAACCCGTCCGCGGCCTCCAAGCCCTCCTAGTCCCTCCTTTCAGGTGCACGGCACGCCAGTAGGGGGCAGGGTCCGCCATCACCTTCCCCACTGGCGCACCATCACCTCGGACAGGTGGGTCTTGGACATTGTCCGAAGGGGCTACTCCCTCCCCTTCGAGACCACCCCCCCAGCCATGCCACCTCAATTCCACCGCATGTCAGGGGATCACTTGGTGCTTCTACAGAAGGAAGTCACGGCCCTCTTGACCAAGAGGGCCATCGAGCATGTTCCGACCCCAGAAGTAGGGCGTGGTTGCTACTCCCACTACTTTCTGGTGCCCAAAAGGACAAGGAGGACATGCGTCCTATCTTGGACCTCCGGAACGTCAATCGCTTCCTCCGGAAGGAGAAGTTCAAGATGCTCACTCCTAGCTCAGGTCTTGACTGCCCTCGACCCTGGAGACTGGTTGGTAGCGTTGGACTTGCAGGACGCGTATTTCCACATCCCCGTCCTGCCGGCCCACCGGCGTTACCTTCGGTTCACGGTAGGCCCCGAGCATTTTCAGTTCACCGTGCTCCCCTTTGGCCTTACCAGTGCCCCCTCGGGTGTTCACGAAAGTGATGGCGGTGGTCGCAGCTCATCTGCGCCGGGCAGGGGTTTCAGTCTTCCCCTACCTCGACGACTGGCTGCTGAAGGCGGGCTCGTCCCAGGCAGTCGTCTCCCACCTCCAGACTACGGCCGAACTCCTGCACTCGCTGGGGTTCTCCATCAATGTGCCGAAGTCGCATCTAATTCCTTCTCCACAGCTCCTTTTCATCGGAGCAGTTCTGGACACGACGCAGTTTCGGGCCTATCCTCCCGAACGGCGAGTCCGGGATATTCAGGCTATGATTCCGATCTTTCGGCCTTTATCCTGGGTTTCGGCACGGATGACCCTGAGGCTGCTGGGCCTCATGGCCTCCTGCATCCTGCTGGTCAATCATGCCAGATGGCATATGCGGGCTCTGCAGTGGGACCTGAAGTTCCAGTGGGCGCAGCACCAGGGCAACCTGTCCGATCACGTCCAGATCTCGGAGGGGACTGCAAAACAGTTGCAGTGGTGGCTCTCGAACCGGCAATGGGTCATGGGCAGATCCCTCTCCCTTCCCCAGCCAGAGCATACAGTTGTGACGGACGCGTCCCTTCTGGGATGGGGCGGTCACATGGGAGAGGCGGAGATCAGAGGCCTCTGGTCTCCGGGCGGAGTCCCGGCTCCATATCAACCTTCTGGAGCTCCGGGCGATCCGGCTTGCACTCAAGGCATTCCTTCCTCTGTCAAAGGGAAGGTAGTGCAGGTGTTCACAGACAACACCACCGCCATGTGGTACTGCAACAAACAGGGCGGGGTGGGGTCTTGGACCCTTTGTCAGGAGGCTCTGCGCCTCTGGACATGGCTGGAACATCAGGGCATGTTCCTGATGGTTCAACACCTGGCAGGTTCTCTGAACGCCAGGGCGGACGAACTCGTGCCGCAGGTGCATGATGGATCACGAATGGCGTCTTCACTCGGAAGTGGCGCAAGGACTCTTTCTACAGTGGGGAGAGCCTTGGTTAGATCTATTCGCCACCGAAGAGAACGCGCAATGTCATCAGTTCTGCGCGTTGAATTTCCAAGGCGGCACTCGCCGGCGACGCTTCGTCGCGAGTGGAGTTGCGGTCTGTTGTACGCCTTTCCGCCTATACCACTTCTACCCAGAGTGTTGAAGAAGATTCGGCACGACCGGGCCCAAGTCATTCTTGTGGCTCCGGACTGGGCTCGAAGAGTTTGGTATCCCGAGCTACTCAATATGAGCATAGATCCCCCGATCCGTCTGCCTCTTCGGGAGGATCTTCTGTCGCAGCAGCAGGGGACGGTCCTCCACCCGAACCTGTCCAGTCTACACCTGCTTGCGTGAGATCGAGCGGCGGCAGCTGATTCCTTTCGACTTGCCTCCCGAAGTTTGTGATGTGATTCTGGCAGCCAGGCGTCCCTCCACTAAGGTGGTATACGCCTGCAGGTGGAACAAATTTGTGGCATGGTGCACAGCAAAGGCTGTGGATCCCCTTTCTGCCCCTCTTTCTGAGGTCCTTCTGTTCCTTCTCTCTCTGGCCCAACAGGGTTCTGCCCTGGGTACCATCAAGGGTTATCTTTGTGCTATCTCGGCCTTCCTCAGGCTCCCTGATCAGCCCTCCCTTTTCAAGTCCCCTGTTGTTAACAGGTTCTTAAAAGGCATTACTCACCTCTTCCCTCCTGTTCCGTTTGTAATGCCTCAGTGGGACTTGAACTTGGTTCTTACCTTTTTAATGTGCGCTCCCTTTGAGCCTCTGCATAACTGTCCTCTTCGTCTTCTGACTCTGAAGACAGCCTTTCTGGTGGCCATCACCTCCGCTCGGCGGGTGAGTGAGCTCCAGGCTCTATCTTGCAAACCTCCCTTTCTGTCTGTTCATCCAGACAAGGTTGTTCTTCGGACGCGTCCGTCCTTCTTGCCAAAGGTGGTTACTGCTTTCCACATTGGGCAGACCATCACTTTGCCCACCTTCTTTCCGCCTCCGCATCCTTCCAGAGAGGAAGAGAGGCTCCACCGTCTGGACCCAAAACGTGCGCTCTCTTTCTATATTGACCGCACAAAACACTTCCGGGTGGATGACCAGCTCTTTGTTGGCTACGTGGGCGCCAAAAAGGTCGGGCGGTGCACAAGAGGACCATCTCCCGCTGGGTTACCTTGTGCATCAAGACCTGCTATTCTTTGGCTAAGAAGGAGCTCTCCTGTTGGGCTGCGTGCCCATTCCACCAGGGCAACGGCTGCTACCACGGCCTTGGGCCGCGGTGTCTCCGCTGCCGGTTATCTGTCAGGCAGCTACGTGGGCCTCGCTGCACACGTTTACAAAGCATTACTGCCTTGACAGTCAGGTCCGGAGGGACGGCTTCTTTGGCCGTTCTGTCCTCCAGGACTTCCTTGTCTGATCTTTGTTCGCAGACCCACCACCGGTTGGTATTGCTGGGGTATTCTATTCTAAGGTAAGTGAATCTATCACTAACGTGTCTTTTCTAGATGCACAAGCTACTAACTTGTGTAACGATATATCTGTAAGAGACAGTAGTTAGTGATAGATTCCTTACCGCCCCACCCATCCTCCCCGTTCTGCGAACTGATTTCTAGGGTGGGCTATGGACATCCTCTTTCAGGGCCCTAGCATTTTTCAGACACCTGTGTCAGCTTCTTGCATGGCTCTGCGTTCCTGGCGCGGAAAGTCGTGTACAGAACTGACGTCAGCGCGCAGGGGCGGCGCCTGAGCACTGCCCGCGACGTCATCCCGGCGATCACGACGCCGACGACGGACGCCGGAGCCGCACGACGCCGCCTACCGACGCGCAAGGGTACTGCTACGCAAAACTTTTCCGGATCCAGCCTGACGCCTGGGGATATTCTAAGGTAAGGAATCCATCACTAACTACTGTCCTCCACAGATATATCTGTCACACAAGTCAGCACCCTGTGCCTCACGACCCATCATCCTTGTCACTGCAACAATGCATTCTCCCCAAAACACATAAAACCCCATGAAACCACTCAGGAGTGCCAATCGTTTCAGCAAAGGGTCACCTGAACCAATTGCCAATTTTGTGGATGGATACTTGGTTTTCACAGGTTAAGGGTTTAACATCATACCTCAGAGATACGAGCGAATTTCTCAGAAATGCACAAGGCCAATTTGGAACCACTTATAACTGATAACTATGGATGTAATTGGGTTAGCACCAACATTGAAAATACTTTTGGAATGGCTGCCTGTCAATACTTTTAAAGGATCTAATATTCCATCACAACCACAATGCGCATAATGAGACATTTGAAATATGTTTGACTCAAAACATCTTCATGTCGGAGAGGACATTTTTACAAAAGGATGGGAAAGAAGCGATGGGGTTTTTTCAGGTCCCAGTTATATTTAGACAATGGGTTGGTGGGAACAAAAGGTGGTGTGAACCCAAATAATGATCTATGTTGGAAAAATAACATTCTGGCTGATAGACTATCTTTTAATATTTGTGGGATGATCCATGGAAGAATTTAAAATCTATTTCGATATCCTCAACAATACAACACCAACCTACACTTCACGTATGACATCAGTGAAACCCGAGTGGTATTCCTGGACACTGAAATTTACTTCAGGGAAAACAAAGTACATACCACTCTACATCGCAAGGCAACAGCGACCAATGCAACACTGCATGCAGAAAGCTTCCATCAAACCTCATTAATCAGAAACACACCATATGGTGAATCATTGAGGATAAGACGGATATGCTCTGAAGGAAAATGAAATGGAAGAAACATAGCAAACAAACAATGATCAGATTCAAGAAACAGAAAATACAACAAAAATGTATTAAAGAATTGTCTTGAAAGAACAGAAAAACAACCAAGATCAGAGATCATAAAACAGAAATTGCCCCAAATAAACAACGATCAGGATGCTATAAGATTAATTACAACATTTTCAACGGAGTCAAGCAAATTGAGCACATCCTTCGAAAAATTGGAATATTTTATGCTTAGATAAAACTATGAGGAATATTGTTGGCAATCATCCAAAAATTACATACAGGAGAGCGAAAAATCTAAAAGATGAACTAGTCCACAGTCATTTCAATATGAGAAAACAAAAACTTGGATAAACGTTAAGGGCTTTTTTCAAATGCTCAACGTGTAAAGTATGTCAAATCGCACAGAATACGAAGGAAATCACAATGGCAAACCTGAAGAAATGGAGAATCAATCAATTAATCAACTGTAAAAGTCAGTTTGTGGTTTACATCATTGAGTGTCCCTGCAAATTGAAATATGTAGGGAGCACGGTTTGGAACTCAAAAAACGAATACTGGAGCAGTCGTGAGAGCCACAGTCAATAAGGATCGTGGGCTATGCCGTGGCTGAACATATGGAAAAGTATCATGATGGGGACTGGAAGAAACTAAAATTCTACGCAGTGAAATGGGTCGAATGCCATGTGAGAGGTGGCAAACGGGGAAAAAACTCTGGAGACAAAGGGAATCACGTCACATTTTATCTTTCAGAACCCTGGCCCGCTTTGGCCTTAATAAGGATGAAGAGATGCACTCCACCTTTAACGACATTATAAATAGAAATATATTGCTTGTAAAGAATCTGTACAATTGTACATTTTCTCAAATTTGAAAGAGATTTTGAAATTAGGCAATTTCTCATAGTATCATTTAGGGCCTTTCTTATCTCATAACATAACAAATTTTGGTCATAGAAAATCTTTTTATGAAATGGAAATATCAGATATGTGTTTGGTTTTAATCATAGTTGCATGTTACTAGTTTTAAGAATAGGTAAATTTGAAGAGTCACCAATTTTGGTAACTCACGTCCTTGAAAGCCCACTAGAGGGAAAAATATTTTCATTTGGGCAATGTACCTGAATAGAATTGAGAAAGGATGTTTGTGGTAGGCAAAATGCAACCAAATGAATGGGTTGTTGTCAAAGTATTAGCTTAATAGATCAGTTTAATTACATATTGGCAAAACTGCACACAGGCATGGCACTCACTAGTTTCACTGTATTTTAGATATATCAATTTAATTCAGTTCGTATTCACAAAATCACTTATTTAAAATTCACGATAAAATGCAAAAGACTACATCTACCAGAATGCCTAGCGCCGTAGAGAACAGGATGTGACATAATGTCAGGTGATCAGTTTAAACTGAAGCAGCAATTGCAGCGTTGGTTACCCCGTGAGCAAGGTCTGAGGGCAGACTGAAACGCGGTAGGGGTTCCTTACTGGTTGGAGAATGTTGCCGCTGTAATAAAATCTAAGAGCGTGCCAAAAATGCCGCGTGAGTCGCTGACAACCACTTTAAAGTCCATGATTTGTTTCGATAATTGAAACTCCTGGTATTCTTGTCAGAAACATGCAGTGAATTAAACAATGTCAGAACATGCAGTAATTAAACAATTACATTATCGCACAATTCCACCCAAGTGGGCTACTGACAAATAGTTACATGTGGCTATAATATTGCACCTTATATACAATATATACAATAATCATGAACCAAAAATCGAAAAATCAAAAAACTCAATCAAACAATTCTGCCCCAGTGGGCTGATGACTCCTACAGATATTTTAGTATCTTCACGTTCTCCTCATCAAAGTGATGATGGTGTCTCCGTCTCCTAAAAATATAAATAAAAAATCGGTGAATAATGATAATACAATAACTACAAACTACATCCAGGGGGACAAGATACATTTCAATACTGCTTCATAACCTAGTTCATATTTTCAACCCAAATGTACAGAAAGTTCTTCATCTTTATTTAAACCGTTAGGACACATCGTTTCATACTTAATGATCATTTTCGATTCCAGTCGCCTTAATTCTTTCAGTCTGTTCCCACCCCTTTCGGAGACAGGAATACGGTCTAATGCACAATATTTCAGTAAGTTGACATTTTTATCATGTACATCCTAAAAATGTCTGGCAATGGGATATTGCCTATCCTCATTTACAATGGCTCTTCTGTGTTCAAGGACACGTTTCTTTACCTGATGCATCGTGCTACCAATGTAAATGAGAGGACAAGGGCAAATGAGTGCATACACTACAAAGTCCGATTTACATGTTAAGTGTTTTTGAATAGTAAACGGTTTCTGATCTTTAGATAGTGTGATTTGTTTAGCATTGCTGCTGAATTTGCACGCTTTGCATGATCTACAGGTGAAGAAACCCTTAACTGCATGTCTATCAACATTTTTCTGAATAATATTGTTGCACAGTGTGTCACTAAGGGAAGTGCATTTTCTGAACGTGAGTTGTGGGTTCTCACCCAGACAATCCTTTAGAGTATTGTCAGTCAAAAGTGTATTCCAATACTTTTTAAGACATTTTCTAACTCCCCAAGCTTGATCTCTATATGTTGTGATAAAGCGTATGGGCTCTTCCTTTGTCACATCTCTAATTCTGTCCTGTAATAATTCATTCCTACTGCTCAAACTGACCTTATCACAAGCCTGTTTGATAGTTTTCATGGAATAGCCTCTTTCCGAAAAACGGGTTACCATGTTTTTCATCTCAACAATAAATTCTGTTTCTGAGCTGCAGTTTCTCTTCGCTCGTGCTAATTCACCAAACGGTATGCTGTTAATCAAATTCCGTGGGTGACAACTGTCAGCATGTAGCAGACTGTTACCTGCCGTAACTTTCCTAAATAGTTTACTTTCAAGTCTATTGCCATTGACTTTTAATTCCACATCTAAAAATTCTATTTTCTCTTTGTCAATCGTGTGTGTAAACTTCAAGTTCAGCTCGTTTACATTAAGAGACTCCACAAATTTTATGGCTTCTGTTTCTGGGCCTCTCCAGATGCAGAATATGTCGTCAATATAACGCGCCCAGAGGACGACATTCTGGGAAAAGGCATTGTTCTTACTTGCCACCTGCTCCTCCCACCAGCCCAGGTTCCCATAGCCGTCCCCTGGGTTTGGCGATAGATCACATGGTTGAACAGAAAGTAATTGTTGGTTAAACATGCTTCCATCATGCAAAATAACATTTGTGTATGTTTAAGAAAAGACAATTCTCGTGTTTGCAGGAAGTGCATGCTGGCCTCCATGCCAAGTTTATGAGGAATACAGGTATAGAGACTATTAACGTCTAATGTCATCAATAGAGAGTCCGGTTCCCAGACAATCTTTTGCACCACCCTCAGAAAATCTGCTGTGTCATGTATATATGCAGATAATGATTGCACATACGGTCTTAGGAAAAAATCAATGTATTTCGAGGTATTTTCATATAAGCTACCCATGGAGGATACAATTGGTCTTCCTGGCGGTATCATACTGTTCTTGTGCAGTTTGGGCAACAAGTAAAGTATTGGTAATTTGGGATATTTACAATCAAGAAATGAAAATTCATCATTGGTTAAAAGTGCTTCACCTTTCCATTTTATCAACATCTCTCTGTACCATGCATTACTGTCCTCATAAGATTTCCTCGTTGTGACCTCATAGTTGTTTTCATCACTAAGCTGTTTGTTACCCTCTTCCAAGTACATTCGAATAGGCCACACAACAACATTCCCACCTTTATCAGACTTTTTAATCATGATGGACTTATTGTTTTGTAAATCTCTAATGGCCAGTATTTGTTTATGGGTGAGGTTCTTCCAGTTTCTAGATTTACACATGGAGAGTTTTTTAAACTCACCCTTGACACCTTTTTCGAATACTTCAATTGCATCACAATGAATCTGCGGCAAAAATATAGACTTAGGTTTAAAACCGCTATTAGCACTACGGTCTAACATTAGAGACTCTTCAATAGAGTTACCCAGGGACTCTTCCCCTTTACCCTCTAGTTCATGCATAGTGGTTAAAACATCATAGTCAGCAATCGTTAGGTTAGACTCCCCTATTACAGGAGCATTCACCTGTCTTTTTTTGTACTCATGCCATTTTTTTCAGTTTTAGCTTCCTGGTAAAATGAAACAGATCAATGCGGCCCTCAGTGTAATCAAACATCCTAGTGGGACAAAACGTTAACCCCAGTGATAAAACAGAGATCTGATCAATGGAAAGAGAAATATTAGATAGATTTACCACAGTAAGGGAGTCCTTCATTGTGCCGCTGCTTTTCCTCGAGTTCTCATTCCCACAAACTTGTCCAAGTTGCCTTGTCTTTTGCGCCTTGCTCTGGTGTTTCTTCTTGGAGACTTCCTGAAATTGATGTTGGTATATATATATATATATATATATATATATATATATATATATATATATATATATATATATATATATATATATGTATATATATATATATATATATATATATACACACACACATATATATATATATATTTGTAAAAATCCTTCAGTCAAGAGAAGGTAAAGTCGCACTCAGGATAATTTTCCAGAGACAAAGTTTTGTCCAGCTGACGCGTTCAGCCTCACGATCTTTATCAATCACTTCCACAAGCCAAGGAGGTAGCTGTATTTGAAGTGCTCATGCAAAGAAGGTTCACAAGACCATCATTGTGCATGGGCATAAAAGAAGTACCTTGGTTGCTGAGATTGATCACTAATTAGAAAACAGACTAACATCATAGTTTTTTTGAAGGAACATACTAATTTGCTGATAACCAAATTTGTAGTTTATAATAGTTTAAACAGGCTATATCACGTGAAAGCTAAGACCATTTGCAAAAATAAATATGAAGCGTCATATATGTTGGCAGTGCAACGGTGGGAGGATTGCAGCAATCAAGTGATAGTTGCACTAACTCGAAACCTTACTATAAGTGCGCTTGAGAGCGTTAAGAGTTTCTGAGGCTCAAGGTACATAGTGGCCTGAAAACCACCACCTATTAACAGCAGCTAATGCTAAGGCCTGCCAGATCCCCATTTGTCAGAGTAATTGTATAAGAAAAAAAAACAATATAACAAGGACTAAACCATATGGCTAAGAAGAAAAAGAAGAGCACTATTCGATTCACACAGGTGCTATACAGGGAAGAGTGGGATGAAACATACAAGATTCAACAGCCGCTTGAGAGCTGGGTAACAATGCGGCACCATGCATCGATAGCATGACAGAAGTTTTGAGTTGGCACAGGTGAACGGTGTAAGAAGCAAAGATAAGAGGCACAGCAGGGTGGAGCGGAGGGGAGATAAACAGTTTGGGCACATATATTTAGAAAACAGAAATATAACACATTAGCGGCATCAGGATGGCTGTGGCGCCAAGATGGTGGGATATCCATGTAGGGCTAACATATAATTTTCTCACCCATCAAGAAGGGAAGAGAGAATAAGATATTAATTATAATTGTCTAAGGTGACATAAGGCACCATATGATCTCTTCTAACCTAAGTGGGCATAGTCTTCCTCACAATTGAGACCTCTACAGTCTTGCTTGCAGGCGGATGATATATTCAGATTCCGGCGCCCCTGCGTTTGCTTTCACATGCACGATCACCTCTCAAAGGGGATGCGCTGGGACCCTGTCAAGATTCAAAATAGAGAGAGTTTAGAAGAGACATCCAGTTATCTCGCCATGTTCAACGTACAATGCTTGGCCACAGTGTGAGTCAGATTCTATTCCTAACTACTTGCAGATGCTTTCAAGAATGCGCTTTTCACTGCAAGAATGGTGCTACACGACATAGTGCAGGCCACCTAATACAGACAATGACATACACCACAAATTCGGTATTGCAGTTAATGAATGACAATATTTTCTACATCCCTCACTACAAAGAGGGTAGCTTTCACATTGCGGCTATGGCTACAGGCTGCTTACACATTACATTTGTGGAAACAGCTTTAGCCATGAGCTCGGGCGATGCTCCTATGTGTAAGATGACTTTGTACCAAAGTGTCCTGGGGGAAGGGGAGTTTAGACTTACGATAAGTGATGTGTGGCTTGGGACTAGCAGCAATCTACTGTGGCTCCATCCTGCCTGACTAAATATTTGGTCTTATTGACTATCTTGTGTAAGGCTTGTGATGCATCCGAAAGTGGTGATAAGTCTTACTTCTAGTGTTCTGGTTGGCTAGTCTTAGGGACCAACAGGCGCATTGTTCTATCCTCACTGCAGCCTTTTCAGTAGCTATTTTGATGACCTGAATGTGCACGTGTTTAAAACGGCTAAACATATTCAATCTTTCCTAGTATAGGCACATCAGCAGTGCACAATTACGCTTAGCGCGGAGCACAATTCTCCTTTATGGGATGCTTCTCTTGGCAGAAAGGTCATCAGGGTGATGGCTCGTGCATGCAACACGCTATTCCTAGAGTGGCTTTCCACATGTACAGACTAGTGCAATAAATGTGCGATCATCCCTCACCTCCCAGCCTGAACATCAGGAATTCAATGGTGGTAAGAAGGTAGCTGGCTGCCTTGCACAGTGGTCTTAGAGATTAAGCTCATTTGTGGACTGAAGCCTGCAATGGCGTCATCAAGGAGCAAATCTAGCAAGGACCATCCAAATCAGAAAAATACTTAAGTCAATGTGGCCACAAGATTCCACCACGGGATAACATTGTCCATACTTAGCATTCCCATTTTTCCTTGGTGCCAAGGTGCTCCGCCTCCACCACCCCATAAAAATACAGCGTGGCGAAGCGAAAGCTAACTATCGCCGTCCCAGTGCGTGGCCACTCATCAAGCGCTTTATCTTCAGAGGGGAGCATTTGTATCCAGAAAGACTAAAGAAGCAGCATGTCTACTTAGTAAATGTTGTGTGGTCAAACATTGAGGTAGTCTATCTCTAAGAAGTATTTTGAGGCTTTGGGGCCCAAGTCTACATGCTCAATGCAGGAAGTGTGAAGAGACACTACATCGATGGTGAAAGCAGTACATACGATTCTTTCCATGGAATATCATGTACTACATATTTTGGATAAAAGTCCATGGTATCCTGCACATTTCCTTTTCAATACTTGATGGCAAATTAAACACATATTTACAGAGGAAGTAGTCAAGGTAGATGGAGGAGTTTTCAAGCAAGATCTGGTTATGACAATAATTGGTCTGCCAGAGTTCAGTGACTTTTGTACCTTCAGAACATACTTGAAAACTGGGGCCATGGAGTTTCTTAGTCATAAGGAACAAGGAACTCATTAAAATCTCAAGAGTTCCTTGTCCATGCCATTTCTCAAATGATTGATGGTGTTGTGTGATAGTCTTGTGTATTCTGTCTACGGTTAGACCTCAGATAGCTCCTAGTACTCTAACTGCTCAATCTGGCTTCTTGCTTTGTATTTACAAACCCCAAGATCCTAGGGAGAACAACATTACACACACACACACATCAGGGTTTTATGACAAAAAACTAAAGCCACCTTTTGAAGAGACTATGGAAGCCTAATGCTTTTTGAGCTGGGTGAGTTGCTAGCAATGGAATTGTTTGTTTTACGCCCCACAATGTCAAGATCAAACACAATGCTTTCATGAAGCGTCAATGCCATTGTGTAACGTCTGGATTAAACTAATTGGTTTTTAAAATCACATTCCTGAGTGCGATTGACTGTCAATCCCCGCTGTTGGCTAAGGATTTCACGATCTACTGGGAGACCACGATCTTTTCCTCCCCACAGCTCGATCTCTCTTGGTGTGGCAATTGCCTGTCAGACATAGTGGTGTGTGTTGATGTCTGCCGTAGGTTCAAGTTGTAGTCTCAGTGGGAGTAGCCCTGCCATGTTTAGCGTGTGTACTTTTTAAAAGGGGCTTCAGTTTCATATGAATAGAAAATATCAATGCGGGCTAGAGAGAATTAGAGGTGGCAGTAGGGCAAAGGATAGGCTAATTCAAGAACTGAAAGGCGCTCATCGGGGGGTAATGCAGTGTGAGAATATTAATAATGGATAAAATTATTATTGTTTGCTCACCCATTACTTGTTGCGCTTGGATCGCCGTTGTCTCTCCCATATAGCGTCTGCGTTTTCTTTGTATATGCATGCCTCTCTCCTGGTTTGTCTTTGTATTCAGCTGTTTTGCGCCTCTTCCTCTTCCTCGCGGTGGTTTCTTTCTTCCACTCACGCTTTCCATGCTTTGGTATTCTGTATGAGATGGGAAAGGACCTGTTGCAGGAGCGCTCTGTTGCTCATCCGTCCAGATGGTACTTGTGAGCTGATTCAGAGGTTTCTAATTCCCGGATCTTTACAGTAGCCGGTTTGGGTAAGTTTTCTTGCTGCGTCATGCCACAGTCCAAGGTTAGTATCGTCCCTGGGCATAGTCTGTTTGCGGTCTCCTGTGAACCAGCGCTTCTTTGCTTTGATGCCTTCCTCATACTTGAGCAGTCTTCCATCCATATCTTTCAGAAAACTGGATATTTCACTTTGCAGATTCATGTTTTTCAAGCATCACGCAGTGATTTTGATCTCCTCACTGATTTGCACTCTAGCTCGGAGTGCGGCATATTTTTCGCAAGACCCAACATGTTTTTACACGTGGCTGCCATGAGAGCAGACCAATCCTCAGGCTGCGGGTTAGGGTTTTGATAGGTAGGTGTGATCCAGGATTCTGAACCCCTAAGGCAACATTTCCACCTCTATGTAATTATTGGAAATAACCTCCCAACTTCTGGTAATCTCCTTTTTGTATAGTTTTCAAGCCTGTATAAGTCCTGTTTGAGCGTAGTTCTGTTCCGCTCGTAGATGTTCTATTCCCATTACCACTCAGGTTTACACAGTAATGCATCCCTTTCAGTGAGCGATTGCTTAATACATTAAACACCTATTAAGTTAGCTATTGTGGCAATGCCCGTTTCCACACTGTCACGGATCGCGGTTTCAGCCAGACCAACGCTCCCGTAATTCAAGCTCTTAGGCAAATATCCTCCTCCGTGCGCCTCCTGAATCAGTGGAACTCCACTGGTCGGAGGAAAGGCAAATGAAGCACCCCTGCCGCTTTCTCCTATCGAAGACGGGACCACGCTGGCCGCGGCGAGAC
>CAWUFW010030699.1:0-16765 GCA_963921515.1 Calotriton arnoldi
GTGAGTACGACTGGGTCGGGATTTGGGCAGTTGTGCGCATCGTACTTGCTCGTTCGGACGTATGTGCGAATCGGTCGGGAAACAGGCATTCGCCTGGCTTTTTTCCCGGCCGAATGGTATTAGGTGCGCCTCCGACCGGGATCGGAATCGACCCCGTAGTAGTACAAATAGGGGATGTACAGAAGCTCTGCATAATAGCAAACGTAACTGCAGCATTACCATGTCAGATTAAAACAGTTTTGACATTTTTACATTTTACCTCTAACATTAAATATACAACACTAAACTGTGCCTTTAAGCCAACAAGGCCAGGCTGCAGAACGTTTAGAAGTGAAAGATGCACAGAGTAATGTTTGCATGTTTGTTTAGTAACAACATATAAATGTACTATTTACTGAATACGTTAAAGTTGATTTGCAATTTTCGTAGCCTGATTTACCTTTAAATCTGCAATTGTGAGACTTGCCTTTAGGAATAATCTAGACATTTCTCATCTTTTTTTTTCTCAATCTTTATTCTTTAATAAGCAGTTAATCATAAAAGAGCAAACATAAGATAAAATTCATTAAAATCAAAGAAAAGTATGTAAAAAGGTCATTAAAACATGATCATGGCATGTGACTGCACACTTTGAAAATCAGCCATCATTCGCATAGGCGACTGTGCACACAATATAATTAACAAGTAAAGTGCTCCAGCACAATTCATATTGAATGAATATTAAAAAAATACACAGCTAAAAAAAGGATAAAGAGTATTTGAACCTAAAAAGGAGCTAAAAAGGTTCCAACAGAATAACACACAGAAAGATCAGGCAACATAGGGATGAAGTAAAGTGCAGGCTTGTATTTGTAAAAAACACAGGGGCATATTAGCAACGATTTGCGTTTTTTTTATCGCCGGCTATCGCTGGATTTCATCGCCGGGATAGCGCGTTATTAGCAACGCTTATCTCCAAGGCGATAAAAAATCCAGCGATAGCGGCAAAATGCGAGAATTTTGCAGGAAATCCTGCGATAAAACACCAGCGATAGGGGAATCCTTGATGATAGGCCATGGTGGACTTAGCCTCACAATCCACCTCCCATTGAGAAAATAGGTAAGTCAAGTTTTTAGCAGGTGATAAATTCCAGCGATAATCGCGGTTAGTACGACTTTTTAAATTGCTTCGCGGGCATTGATAATAGGGGGAAGTTGTGTTTGCGACTGTTTGCAGTTGCTTTTAGTTGGGAGCACCTACTTTGCATGTCATTAGCGATAATTATCGCTGACATGCAAAGCGGCAACAAAACGGCCGCTATCGCCATTAAGCTGTCGCTAACAGCTGTTAGCGACAGCTTGCTAATAGGGCGATAAAAATATCGCCGCTTTATCGGCAAAAAGTGCCACTAAAGTGGCGATACTGTCCTTGATAATATGCCCCACAAGTTTTAAGAATTGTTACTAAGTAATTACGTCCAAATGACTGATAACATTTACAGACGATTAAAAAGTGAGTCAAAGTTTGAGTGGAGAATTCAAAGCATGGAGAAAGTCAAGTGAACTTTAAAATCGAATTGGCCTGTAGGAGAACAGAGATGACATCTGATAGTCCTATGCAAAATTTGGTCAAAAGTACCCTTTCCCAAAAGTTATAAGAACATAAAAGAGATATGGTTCAGCACCAATAACAGTTTGAATGTTAACCAGCTTCCTCGAGTTAGGCATCATAACATCCCTGCCCTCCCTACTAGCAAATGCCTGCCTCAGGTAGAGCTCCTTAACCTTCACGTCCTCCACTCTTGAAAGGGCATGATGTGTGTTAAATAACTCTGGTCTTCCTAGAGCTTCCACTGTTTTCTTTATATAATTCAGCAGCAAGATACTAAGCCCAAGCTCACATGCCAAACATTCGGCTATAACTTAATGATTAAATGTTGCTTTCTGGTTGTTCCATATTGTGATCCAGAAGAGGAGTAGGGCAAGCCCTACGAAACCAGCAACGTAGGCCAACCCCAATTGCTCATGCAAAAAATAACGAAGTCTACCTGGACCTAGACCTAGACCTAACAAGTGCCTGAAAAAACAGTTCTGTGCTCACTGAAGCCGAGCACATTCTCGACAGCACCATATATTAACACAGGTGAGCATTTCAAATTATAAATTTCCAACAGGGACAATATTGGTTTTCTACCTACTTTGGATGACACATCCAACAAAGCCCCGAAGACATGATTAAAGTGAAGACAGCGGTTGGAGAGACAAGGCAGAAAACTGTTACGAGAGTCAAAGTTCTCTCCTGGATTAGAGAATTCCTTGTCCCTAGTGATGTTATTACCCTTTATAGAGATAGGCCTAACTTACTACTCTGGGGGCCATACACCATATAGTGAGTTTTGGTAGTGTTCGTATCTAAGCCCAGGTTGTCTATAAAAAGTGCAAAGTTCTCAACTAAAACCCATAATCCATTGGGTATTCAGGAAAGCAAGACCGCATCATTAACATAAAGTAAAGCTGGCCCTGGAATAGAATTCACCATTGAAAGTTCTTTGCCT
Source organism: Calotriton arnoldi (assembly GCA_963921515.1). NCBI lineage: Eukaryota > Metazoa > Chordata > Amphibia > Caudata > Salamandridae > Calotriton > Calotriton arnoldi. Next base: position 2,535 of record CAWUFW010030699.1, read on the forward strand.
TTGGTGGTAGGAATGAACTTAGGTCTTTAATATATAGGAGAAACGGGATCGGTGCCAGAACACAACCCTGGTGAATACCACAGTACAAACCTAAGGTGGATGTACACTCGCCATCCTTGCCATACCTGACCGATGCTGAAACCCCATAATGTAATGCTTGTAAAAAACCCACCAAAGTTTGTGGCTTGCCCATCTTGGTAAGGATGAGCCATAATTTAGAGCAGTTCACAAGGTCAAAATTCCTGCTGAAATCCATGAAGGCAAGGTAATGGGAGCCCTTTTTAGCAATGGAATAGTTCCCGATCAATGGACTATGGCTAAGGTTTAAGATAAAAGATCATAAAAAATCTAGACATTTTGGGCCTGATTTACAAAAATTGCAAGTCTATTTGCTGTGCTGCCTCACGCCAATTTGAAAGGGCAGGAATGCACCGTATTTATGAGATGCAGTGCATTCCTGCCCTTTCTGCCGGCACCAGAGCACAATTCGATGCCTAGACCCAATGTAGGCACACATGAACCATAGTACAAGGGTGTCTGTTTTGTTGGCAGGATTGTTTTTGTGCAGGAAAGGGCACCTACCTGCACAAAAACAATACACAGAGGTGTTTTCCTCATTCTACGGGGCATATTATCTAGGAAGTGGCGGTGAGAGGCGTTAGCCTCCTTGGCTTAATGCCTCTCATCGCCACTTCGGAAACGCAAGGCTGCACCATATTACCAAGGATATGGTGCAGCCTGGCGTTTCCCCCTGCGATGGCGCTTAGTCTCACGACTTAACGCCAACGCAGGCACCCTTGCACCAGAGTGCAAGGGTGTCTGCGAGCAGGGAGGTTTGTTTATGTACAGGAAGGTGTCCCTTCCTGTACATAAACAAACCTAAAATGCCATTTTGTAACTTACATGTGTGCTGCTTCATGCAGCACACATGTAAGTTACAAAATGGCATTTTAAAAAGGTTTGTTTATGTACAAGAAGGGACACCTTCCTGTACATAAACATACCTTGGCATTTTGCTTTTTCCATGTGTGCTGCACAAGGCAGCACACATAGAAAAAGCAGAAACGAAGAGAAATGAAGCATTTCTCCTCGTATCACCACCTTAAGACCAGGATTTTCCTGGTCTTAAGTTCGGCGCTGCCACCTATCATCGCCTCTCTTAATAATAGGTGGCAGCGTCGATGTGAATGGGTGTTGCGGTGGAACGCTCACCGCAACACCTACTGCACGCCCCATTCACGCTATGTTTAGCGTGAAAAGGGCACTATTACCAAGGCAGCGTTAAGCCACTTAACGTGGCTTTTAGCCACGTTATGTGGTTTAACGCTGCCTTGGTAATAGGGGGCTGACCCTATCGCCACCACAGCGTCACAAAAATTGACGTTGTGGTGGCGATAGGGGCTTGGTAATGCAGCACACATGAAAAGAGGAGAAAATGAGGAAAAATTAAAACCTTTCTCCTTGTTCCTCCTGCTCTGGTGTAAGGTTTTGGCTGTACCCCAGTTGATGTGATTTTCTAAATCTGGGACAGCCTCAAAATCCATGTGTGATGCGTGGGAACACCCACTGCAATGTCCATGGAACGCCTCCTTGATGCAGAGTAAGGCAACACAGCGCTTTCGCTGCTTTGCCTTACTCTATATCTATGAGGCCATGCAAAGCCATGCAGGGTGCCTTAGCGTCACCTCATAGATATGATTGAGAGGCCTGCACCACCGGAGCGTCAAAAATAGTGACACTCCGGTGGCACAGGCCTCTTGTAAATAAGCCCCTTAATTTTTATGGCATTTTGTTAAATTGAGAAAAACACAAGCAAACTTGGATTTTTAAAACAAATGTCCCGAAAGACGATTTCTGAAAAGATTGTAATTGTAATTGCAGGAAATCACACTTCCATGGAGCACATCTCTCGGTTTTTTGGGTCGTTGTGAGAGGAGGGCAAGAAGATGAGACAACTGGCAATACAGAGGCAATGCTTGGTGCAAACACATTTTACTACCCATATTATAAAGACAGATTTGTGGCGGTGGTAATTGTATAACAAGGATGTTTGAGTTTATTTGCTATCTGGCATTTTGTTGTGGTGGCTATGTGTTCTTTTGCTGTCTGTGTTGCTATGTTTTGCCGCTGCATTTTAAAAATGTGATATAGTTATTTCTTACTGTGTTTGTTTTGATTCTCTTATTGTGTTGTGCCTTGTTATGTTTTAATGGTCTTGTTATGTTGCTTTGTGTATGTTATTGTGTTATGTTCTGTTGCATTTTCGATATTTCAACAAATGCTGCTACATTTCCAGCCAAATGTTATGTTCCCATGACAAGCAACCGCTTTCTGAGATGGCAAAATAGCGCTGCTCTAGCTCTTCAACTATCTAAGACAGCAGTCAGCTCAATACTTTGGCAGGATAACTGGCACTTGTAGTGCTGACATTGTGTGTCACCATCCCCTGTGTCTGAAAGAAATAAAAATTCTGGCTTTAAGTGAAAATGATGGAAAAATATATATATATATATATATATTCACTGAAAAAACCATAGGTTTGAGACACGTTATAGTTAGAAATTAGCATTTAAAAACCTTTGAAATTCACTGAAAAAACCATAGGTTTCAGGCACGTTATAGTTAGAAATTTGCATTTAAAAAACCTTAGAAATTCACTGAAAAAACCATAAGGTTTTAGGGACAGTTATAGTTAGTTGGACATTGCACTCGTACAAAACCCGTGAAATTCCCCCGTTATAGTTATTTCAGGTAACTATAATTCGCGCCCCGCAATGCACTGCTGATGACGTCACATATTACATCACTCATGACATGGTCAGTGACATCACTGATGACATCACTGATGACATCTCAAATGACATCACTGATGACATCACTGATGACATCATCCAGTGACTGTGTGTTTGTGTAAAGTTTAAATATGTTTAATATATATAGGGAAAGGCGTATTGAAGAATGAGTGGGTGTATAAGTGTCTGAATGGATGATTTAGTAGGTGCGTGACTGAGTCTATAAGTGAGTGATTAAACGTATCTTACTGGATGCATGGGTGAGTGACTAAACTGTGTGAATGTCTGTATCCGTCTGTCTGTTGTTGTGTAAGCAGCTGCATGGGTTTCTGACTAGCTAAATGAGTGTCTATATGGGTTATGGATTGGTTCTCTGAGTATCTGTATGGGTGCCTCAGTGTTTGTGTGGGTGGGGTGAGTGTGACTCTGTGCATAGATGTGTGAGTGGGTGATTCACTGGGTGCATGGTTTCAAGAGTGCGTCTGTGATGGACTGTATGGGTGGGTGAGTGTGTGTATGGGTGTGTTAGTGATTGAATGTATATCTCAGTGGTACATGTGTGAGTAACTACATATGTGAAAGGCAGTATATATGTGTGTTGGAGTATATAAATGGCTATAAGTGAGAGTGTGTGATTGTGAGAGTGGCTATATGGATGAGTGTGTGCTTGCATCAGTGATTGCATAGGAGCGTAAGAATGTGCTAGTATTTTTATGAGTAAGTGAGCTGGTGTGTATAACTGTATAGGTGAGTAAATTGGAGTGTGATTAATTATTTGCATGACTGACTAGGTGTGTGAGTACCTCTATGGATGAGTTGCGTTGTGTGAGTGTTTATATAGGTGTATGAGTGCATATGATAGTCCTGTACTGAGTGACTGTAAGTATGAGTGACTGTACGGGTGAGTGAGTAGATGTGTGTGTGTAGACCTAAGAATCAGTGAGTGGGTATGTACTTATTGGTATTGGAGTGTGTATGGTTTTGAGAATGGCAGTCTGTAATTTAGAGTGGGTGTTTCAAAACTTATATTAGGGTGTGAGAAGATGCATTAAATTCTCACATGGATGTTATGTTATGTTATCAAGACTTGTAAAGCGCACAAATACCCGGAGGTGTCTTGGCGCTGCGGACAAAGTAAGCCACTGATGAGTCTCTAGTTACAGAAGAGCCAGGTTTTTAGTTCCTTTCTGAAAGAGACAAGAGATGACGCATTTCTCAAATCAATCGGTAGGGAATTCCAGAGTTTAGCAGCGCAGTAATGAAAGCTGCGACCACCCCAGAGTAAGGTACGAATTCTGGGCACTCTCAAGAGTTTAGCACCAGATGAACGAAGGTGTCTAGTTGGTTCATACCAAACAAGAAGATTTTGCAAAAGGCTGGCCCTGTATGAATCAGGGCCCTGAACACCAGGCTAAGAGCCTTGAATTTTATTCGCTGCGCTACAGGGAGCCAATGCAAATTACGGATCTCACCAGATACTGATTTGAACCAAGGGGTGTTTGACAGAAGTCGAGCGGCTGAATTTTGCACGCTCTGTAGTCTTTTCAGGCAGTGCTTCTGGACGTTTATAAACAGCCCATTACAATAATCCAATTTAGACTGGATTAATGAAGTGACTACAGTTCTTTTCGTGTCCTCCGGAAGATAAGGGAGAATCGTCCTGAGTTTCTTAATAAGGAAGTGGGCGGAGGAAACCACAGCATTAGTGTGTTGAACAAAAGAAAGTTTACTATCCACCCATACTCCCAGGTTCTTCACTTTAGTTGCTGGTTCCGGTGGATCACCCATATCAACGGGCCACCACACACTGCCCCAGCTAGGATGCAGATTCCCAAAAGTCAAAATTTCAGTTTTTCCCGAATTGAGTTTAAGGCAGTGTGTGCTCATCCAATTAGTGATGACACCCATGCAGTTCTTAAATTGCAGAGCAGGCGAGGACTGATTTTTATATGCTGCTACTACAATCTGGGAATCATCTGCATACGAAGTGAGGCTAAAGCCAAAAATCCGGATAAGTGGGGCTAGTTCAGAGACGTATATATTAAAAAGGGTGGGGCTCAAGGAGGAGCCCTGGGGCACTCCACAAGGGAGGAAATATGGCTCAGACTGGTATCCATCGATCGACACTACCAGTCTTCTGTCCTTAAGAAAGGAGGACACCAGTGCCAGTGCTGAACCCCCAACTCCCAGAATCTTCAGCCGTTGTTGTAGGAGGAAATGATCAACCGTGTCAAATGCGGCTGATAGATCGAGGAGTATCAGGGCCGCTGACCCTCCCCCATCCATCACCGCTCTTATTTCCTCCGTGGCTTTAATAAGTGCCGTTTCGGTACTGTGTTCCCGACGGAAACCGAACTGAGAATGGTCCAACAGATCATGTTCACCAATAAACTGGGAAAGTTGGATATTCATAATTTTGTCAACTATCTTCGCGGGCAGCGGCAAGCGGGCTATGGGGCGATAGTTATTGGGATCAGCTGCATCCAAAGTTGGTTTTTCAGCAATGGAAGGATAGACGTATCCTTCCAAATTGCTGGGAAATTGCCAGAGGAGAACATGGAGTTGAAAATATCTGTTAACACCGGGCTTACCAAATCAGAGACTTCTTTCAGCAGCTCAGGTGGGCAAGGGTCCTCTGGGGAGCCCGATTTAGCCTCCAGAATGTGTTTTGCCACTGTATCCAATGATACTGGTGTAAAACTGAGCAGGGTGTTTGTGCCCTGAGAGATCGGTGAAAGCGGCAGGGTGGTGGCGTGAGCTAATGTATCCTCAAAATTTTTAAAGATGTCCAAAACTTTAGTTTTGAAGGCAGAAGCAATGGCATCACAGGACTCTTGACTATTTTCTGGCCCTGTACTATGAGGGGTGGTAAGTTTGTTCACTGCTGTAAAGAGAGCTTTAGAGGAATCATCAGTGATGTCATCAGTGATGTCATTTGAGATGTCATCAGTGATGTCATCAGTGATGTCACTGACCATGTCATGAGTGATGTAATATGTGACGTCATCAGCAGTGCATTGCGGGGCGCGAGTTATAGTTACCTGAACTAACTATAACGGGGAATTTCACGGGTTTTGTACGAGTGCAATGTCCAACTAACTATAACTGTCCCTAAAACCTTATGGTTTTTTCAGTGAATTTCTAAGGTTTTTTAAATGCAAATTTCTAACTATACCGTGCCTGAAACCTATGTTTTTTTCAGTGAATTTCAAAGGTTTTTTAAATGCTAATTTCTAACTATAACGTGTCTGAAACCTATGGTTTTTTCAGTGAATTACAAAGGTTTTTTAAATGCTAATTCCTAACTATAACATGTCTGAAACCTACGGTTTTTTCAGTGAATTTCAAAGGTTTTGTAAATGACAATTTTTAAATGTATTAATTGTTATATTTATTTTTTTCATACTGATTTACTACATTTTTAGAAACATTTTTTTACATATTTTATTTTTTAAATTACATTGTAATTACATTATACATTACAAAAAATACTTTCTCAGAATGAATTACTTTAGTTTAAATACTTTGCACATAGGCAATAGACTTTTAAGTACAGTAGTTACAGTTGTTGCAATGGGCAACACATTTTCAAACACAATGCAACATTCAGCTCAATGTGAATTTCTAGTTAAATGCAATTAGTTACTTTATGGATTACTTTTTCTAACCACAGGACTGGATCCTAGATTCAGTCCTGGGACATCTCCTGTAAACAGTTGAGTAAAAGCGTTTTGGTTACAGTAGTGATTTTTAAGGAATATTATTGTATTTTAAAAGTTGACACAGAAACTTTTTCTCATAGAATCACCAATGTTATCCTATGGAAGGAAATTCACTTAGCAGGTAAAAACTGTTATCGTTACTTTTTCTTACTCAGTGTTGGATCCTGGATCCAGCACAGGTGCATCTCCTGTAAACAGTTGAAAGAATGCGTTTAAGTCATACAGGCGATTTTTAAGGAATATTTGTAGTTTGTGAAAATCGACACTTTGAAACTTTTCAGCTGAAAACCAGACAATGGATTCCTATGGAAGAAAATATAAGTTACTGGTAAGTACGGTTAAAATTACTTTTCAGGGTCAGTGCTGGGCTAAAAGATGCAGCACTGAGGTCTCTCCTGATAACAGGTGAGTAAATCGGAATTCGTATTTCGGCTGATTTTAGAGGAATATTTTAAAGTTCCAAAACTCCACACACAAGAATTTCCAAGTGAAACCAGTCAATGTTAGCCTATGGAAGGAAATTCAAGTTACTGGTAAGTACGGTTAAAATTACTTTTCAGGACCAGTACTGGGCTGAAAGATACAGCACTGAGGTCTCTCCTGATAACAGGTGAGTAAATCGGAATTTGTATTTCGGCTGATTTTAGAGGAATATTTGTATGTTTCAAAAATCAACACTTAGAAACTTTTTCAGCAAAAAGCAGACAATGATATCCTATGGAAGGAAATTCAAGTTACTGGTAAGTACGGTTAAAATTACTTTTGAGGATCAGTACTGGGCTGAAAGATGCAGCACTGAGGTCTCTCCTGATAACAGGTGAGTAAATCGGAATTCGTATTTCGGCTGATTTTAGAGGAATATTTTAAAGTTCCAAAACTCCACACTTAGAAGAATTTCCAAGTGAAACCAGTCAATGTTAGCCTATGGAAGGAAATTCAAGTTACTGGTAAGTACGGTTAAAATTACTTTTCAGAACCAGTACTGGGCTGAAAGATACAGCACTGAGGTCTCTCCTGATAACAGGTGAGTAAATCCGAATTCGTAGTTCGGCAGATTTTAGAGGAATATTTGCACAATGGTGAAGGTAGGGGCGGGGCCTGAGGTGACATCTGTGCAAAGCGCCCGTGGCGCGTTTTAAGTTGGGGGATTAAGTTCCCTTGAATCATGAGGGTCCCTAGGGGCCAACTAGCCCACCAGGAACCTCCAGTATGCGCCAGGGGCTGCGTTGCAGAGACGTGTAGAGAGGCCACACCCCTTTTACACCTCTCTGCAACGCAGCTCTGTGGCGCTTTCTGGATGTACCTGTTGGGCTAGTTGGCCTCAGGGACCCTCAGGATTGAAGGGATTTAATTCCCATCTTAAAACGCGCCACGGGGCCTGTTTGCACACATGTCACCTGAAGCCCCGCCCCTCCCTTCACAACTGTGCAAACGCGCCCGTGGCGCGTTTTAAGTTGGGGGATTAAGTCCCCTTGAATCCTGAGGGTTCCTGGGGGCCAACTAGCCCACCATGTACCTCCAAAGCGCCACAGAGCTGCGTTGCAGAGAGGTGTATAAAGGGGCGTGGCCTCTGTACACCTCTCTGCAATGCAGCCCCTGGCGCATACTGGAGGTTCCTGGTGGGCTAGTTGGCTCCCAGGGACCCCAGTATTCAAGGGGAATTACATCCCATCTGCAAACGCGCCAGGGGCGCGTTTGCAGAGTGGTGAAGGAAGGGGGCGGGGCCTGCGGGCAGATCATTTTTTTTTTCCCTGAAGGGGGCTGTGTGGCCCCCTTCCTTTTTCTTATTTTTGGGCCCTGGGGACCCCATCCCCCAGGGCCTTACCCCTTTTTTTTTTTTTTTTTAATTATTTCTGGGGAGGGGGCCGCGTGGCCCCCTCCCGGGCCACTACTTGCCCCGGGGACCCCATCCCCCGGGGCCTGGCCTCTGGTTGGGGACTGTGGGGGTCCCCAAACCCCCACAGTCCCGTCGGCTCCCCGTGTCCTACAGGAGCCGGCATTGCTTTACACATGGGGAGCAGCTAACATGCTGCTCCCCGTGTGGAAAAGCAATTGTCTTGGATATTGGAAGCGAGAGCAGGTTTCCTGCTCTCTCTTCCAATATCCAAAGCAGTTTGCAATGACAGGACGGGAGCCGCGAGGCTCCCGTCCTGTCATTGCAAACAGCAGTGTCCCGGGGGTAGGCACCCGGGACACTGCAGGAGCCGGCCCTGGGGGTGGCGGTCCCCAGGGCCACCACAGGCTCCAGGAGGGGGCCGCGCGGCCCCCTCCCCACATCAGCAAAGCCCCGGGAGGTGGTGGTCCCCGGGGCTTCGAGGGTCCAAAACGGACCCCCATTTTAATTTGTTAGTGCCCCGGGGAGGTGGCGGTCCCCGGGCGTGTGGGGGCTCGAGCCCCCCACACAGGAAAAACAAAAAAAAAGAAGCCCCGGGGAGGTGGTGGTCCCCGGGGCTGCGGGAGGGCTCAGAGCCCTCCCGCACCATTTTAAAAGAAAGCCCCGGGGGTGGCGGTCCCCGGGGCTTGGGGGCCCTTGAGGCCCCCATACATAAATTTAACCCCCACCATGCCCCCGGGACTTGGGCCACCCGGGGGCAAAATACAATCAAAGCGCGGGAGACCGCCTTTCGATTTTTTTTTTTCCGGCAGGATTCGCGCTCCCTGAGCGCATCCTGCCGATTTAAAAAAAAAAAATGCTTTTTTCTGCCCAGGGGGTCCTTGTGGGACCCCCTGAGCAGACCTAGGGGGTCAGGGTGTTTCTACCCTGCCCCCTTTGTGCGTTTTGTGCACTTTTTTTACTGCTTTCTTGTTCCTCGGTTCTACCGAGGAACAAGATGGCTGCCAACACTTCCTGGTTTGGAGTGTTGACAGCCAATTAGCAGACAGCTCGTGATCAGGAGGGTGCGCGAATCCGACGCGGCCATAGATATATATGTACTTTTACTTTTGATTTTCTCAGCAACTACTGAACGGATTTACACCATTTAACAAAAAGGGTTCTTTCTGAATCAAGAACTACCTCTTTGCCAAATTTGGTGTAATTCCGTTCAGCAGTTCGGGCTGTAGCCGTGTCTAAAGTTTCCTAGGGGAAATTGATTTTTTGACTCTTATTTTTTAAATTTCTCCGCAACTACTGAACGGATTTACACCATTTAACAAAAAGGGTTCTTTCTGAACCAAGAACTACCTCTTTGCCAAATTTGGTGTAATTCCGTTCGGCAGTTCGGGCTGTAGCCGTGTCTAAATTTTCCTATGGGAAAATGAATGGGGAAAACACGTTTTGGGACCCCCCTTTTTTCTCGGCCCCCGCTTGACGAATCACCCTGAGACTTTCAGGGTAGGAGCGGACCGGAGCGGGCCATAAAGTTTGAAAATTTCGCAAAGATTTGTCAACCGACGCAAGAGTTATTTCAAATAGAATGTCGCGGATTTCCTATGGAAAATAGGTCCTAACTATAACTATCTACTGGCGACCGCCAGTAGATAATATATATATATATATTCACTGAAAAAACCATAGGTTTCAGGGACGTTATAGTTACAAATTAGCATTTAAAAAACCTTTGAAATTCACTGAAAAAACCATAGGTTTTAGGGACAGTTATAGTTAGTTGGACATTGCACTCGTACAAAACCCGTGAAATTCCCCCGTTATACTTAGTCCAGCTAACTATAACTCGCGCCCCGCAATGCACTGCTGATGGCGTCACATATTACATCACTCATGACATGGTCAGTGACATCACTGATGACATCACTGATGACATCTCAAATGACATCACTGATGACATCATCCAGTGACTGTGTGTTTTTGTAAAGTTTAAATATTTTTAATATATATAGGAAAAGACGTATTGAAGAATGAGTGGGTGTGTAAGTGTCTGTATGGATGATTTAGTACGTGCGTGACTGACTGTATAAGTGAGTAATTTAACGTATCTTACTGAATGCATGGGTTAGTGACTAAACTGGGTGAATGTCTGTATCCGTCTGTCTGTTGCTGTGTAAGTGGCTGCATGTGTTTGTGAATAGCTACATGAGTGTCTATATGAGTTATTGAATGCTTGTCTGAGTATCTGTATGGGTGCCTGAGTGTTTGTGTGGGAGGGGTGTGTGCGACTCTGTGCATAGATGTGTGAGTGGGTGATTCACTGGGTGGATGGTTTCAAGAGTGCATCTGTGATAGACTGTATGGGTGGGTAAGTGTGTGTAAGAGTGTGTTAGTGAGTGAATGTATGTCCCAGTGGTACATGTGTGAGTAACTACATATGTGAAAGGCAGTATATATGTGTGTTGGAGTATATAAATAGCTATAAGCGAGAGTGAGTGATTGTGATAGTGGCTGTATGGATGAGTGTGTGCTTGTATCAGTGATTGTATAAGAGCGTAAGAATGTGCTAGTATTTGTATGAGTAAGTGAGCTGGTGTGTGTATAACTGTATAGGTGAGTAAATGGTAGTGTGTTTAATTATTTGCATGACTGACTAGGTGTGTGAGTACCTCTATGGATGAGTGGCGGTGTTTGAGTGTCTATAAAGGAGTATGAGTGCATATAATAGTCCTGTACTGAGTGACCGTAAGTATGAGTGTCTGTACGGGTGAGTGAGTGGATGTGTGCGTAGACCTAAGAATCAGTGAGTGGGTATGTAGTTATTGGTGTTGGAGTGTCTATGGTTTTGCGAATGGCAGTCTGTAATTTAGAGTGGGTGTATCAAAGGTTATATTAGGGTGTGAGGAGGTGCATGAGATTATCACGTGGATGATGTCATCAGTGATGTCATTTGAGATGTCATCAGTGATGTCATCAGTGATGTCACTGACCATGTCATGAGTGATGTAATATGTGACGTCATCAGCAGTGCATTGCGGGGGCGCGAGTTATAGTTAGCTGGACTAACTATAATGGGGGAATTTCACGGGTTTTGTACGAGTGCAATGTCCAACTAACTATAACTGTCCCTAAAACCTATGGTTTTTTCAGTGAATTTCAAAGGTTTTTTAAATGCTAATTTGTAACTATAACGTCCCTGAAACCTATGGTTTTTTCAGTGAATTTCAAAGGTTTTTAAAATGCTAATTTGTAACTATAACGTGCCTGAAACCTACGGTTTTTTCAGTGAATTTCAAAGGTTTTGTAAATGACAATTTTTAAATGTATTAATTGTTATATAATTTTTTTTAATACTGATTTACTACATTTTTAGAAACAATTTTTTTTTACATATTTTATTTTTAAAATTACATTGTAATTACATTAGACATTACATTACAAAAAATACTTTCTCAGAATGAATTACTTTAGTTTAAATACTTTGCACATAGGCAATAGACTTTTAAGTACAGTAGTTACAGTTGTTGCAATGGGCAACACATTTTCAAACACAATGCAACATTCAGCTCAATGTGAATTTCTAGTTAAATGCAATTAGTTACTTTATGGATTACTTTTCTAACCAAAGGACTGGATCCTAGATGCAGTCCTGGTACATCTCCTGTAAACAGTTGAGTAAAAGCGTTTTGGTTACAGTCGTGATTTTTAAGGAATATTATTGTATTTTAAAAGTTGACACTTAGAAAATTTTTCTCATAGAATCACCAATGTTATCCTATGGAAGGAAATTCACTTAGCAGGTAAAAACTGTTATCGTTACTTTTTCTTACTCAGTGTTGGATCCTGGATTAAGCACTGGTGCATCTCCTGTAAACAGTTGAAAGAATGCGTTTAAGTCATACAGGCGATTTGTTAGGAATATTTGTAGTTTGTGAAAATCGACACTTTGAAACTTTTCTGCTGAAAAGCAGACAATGGATTCCTATGGAAGAAAATATAAGTTACTGGTAAGTACGGTTAAAATTACTTTTCAGGGTCAGTGCTGGGCTAAAAGATGCAGCACTGGGTTCTCTCCTGATAACAGGTGAGTAAATTGGTATTCGTACTTTGGTTGATTTTAGAGGAATATTATAAAGTTCCAAAACTCCACACTTAGAAGAATTTCCAAGTGAAACCAGTCAATGTTAGCGTATGTAGAAAATTCAAGTTACTGGTAAGTACGGTTAAAATTACTTTTGAGGATCAGTACTGGGCTGAAAGATGCAGCACTGAGGTCTCTCCTGATAACAGGTGAGTAAATCGGAATTCGTATTTCGGCTGACTTTAGAGGAATATTTGTATGTTTCAAAAATCAACACTTAGAAACTTTTTCAACAAAAGCAGGCAATGATATCCTATGGAAGGAAATTCAAGTTACTGGTAAGTACGGTTAAAATTACTTTTCAGGATTAGTACTGGGCTGAAAGATGCAGCACTGAGGTCTCTCCTGATAACAGGTGAGTAAATCGGAATTTGTATTTCGGCTGATTTTAGAGGAATATTTTAAAGTTCCAAAACTCCACACTTAGAAGAATTTCCAAGTGAAACCAGTCAATGTTAGCCTATGGAAGGAAATTCAAGTTACTGGTAAGTACGGTTAAAATTACTTTTCAGGACCAGTACTGGGCTGAAAGATACAGCACTGAGGTCTCTCCTTATAACAGGTGAGTAAATTGGAATTCGTATTTCGGCTGATTTTAGAGGAATATTTGTATGTTTCAAAAATCAACACTTTGAAACTTTTTCAGCAAAAAGCAGGCAATGATATCCTATGGAAGGAAATTCAAGTTACTGGTAAGTACGGTTAAAATTACTTTTCAGGACCAGTACTGGGCAGAAAGATGCAGCACTGAGGTCTCTCCTTATAACAGGTGAGTAAATCGGAATTCGTATTTCGGATGATTTTAGAAGAATATTTGCACAATGGTGAAGGGAGGGGCGGGGCCTGAGGTGACATCTGTGCAAACGCGCCCCGTGGCGCGTTTTAGGTTGGGGGATTAAGTCCCCTTGAATCCTGAGGGTCCCTAGGGGCCAACTAGCCCACCAGGAACCTCCAATATGCGCCAGGGGGCTGCGTTGCAGAGATGTGTAGAGAGGCCACACCCCTTTTACACCTCTCTGCAACGCAGCTCTGTGGCGCTTTCTGGATGTACCTGTTGGGCTAGTTGGCCCCAGGGACCCTCAGGATTGAAGGGATTTAATTCCCCATCTTAAAACGCGCCACGGGGCCTGTTTGCACACATGTCACCTGAAGCCCCGCCCCCTCCCTTCACCACTGTGCAAACGCGCCCCGTGGCGCGTTTTAAGTTGGGGGATTAAGTCCCCTTGAATCCTGAGGGTCCCCGGAGTCCAACTAGCCCACCATATACCTCCAAAAAGCACCACAGAGCTGCGTTGCAGAGAGGTGTAAAAAGGGCGTGGCCTCTGTACACCTCTCTGCAACGCAGCCCCTGGTGCATACTGGAGGTTCCTGGTGGGCTAGTTGGCCCCCAGGGACCCCCAGTATTCAAGGGGATCGTTCCCTTCTGCAAACGCGCCAGGGGCGCGTTTGCAGAGTGGTGAAGGAAGGGGCGGGGCCTGCGGGCCCAATCGCGACTCCAGGGCTAGTGGTCTCCTTCCTTTGTCCAACGGCCTATGAGCTGTTTCTTATTTCTGTACAAAAACAAGTGGCCATAGACCCTTCCTGCCTGTCAGCCCAGACCCATCTGGCATGCTGGCTATTTATTTTTTATTATTTGAGGAGACTGCACCTCCTGGCCAGCTTTAAAGCCAATCACCTCCAGCCCCAAATATACTTTTGTTATTATCGAACTGGAGAATGTGTAGTTTCACCTGAACAATTTCATCAAA
>CAWUFW010030700.1:0-16765 GCA_963921515.1 Calotriton arnoldi
AGCGACTTTACATCGTGTCACGAACACCACTGCACTGCCCTAAACCCTGAAAACTACCCCTAGCTAGACCCCCTACACTGCCCGAACACCACTGCACTGCCCTAAACCCTGAAACACCAGCCCCAGCACGAACCCCTACACTGCCCAAACACCACTGCACTACCCTAAACCCAGAAACACCACCCCCAGCACGACCCCCTACACTGCCCGAGCGCCACTGCCTGCACTGCCCTAAACCCTGAAACACCAGCCTCAGCATGACCCCCTACACTGCCTGAACACTACTGCACTGCCCTAAACCATGAAACACCATCCCCAGCACGACCCCCTACGCTGCACGAACACCACTGCACTGCCCTAAACCCTGAAAAACTACCCCTAGCAAGACCCCCTACACTGCCCGAACACCACTGCACTGCCCTAAACCCTAAAACATCAGCCCCAGGACGACCCCCTACACTGCCCGAACACCACTGCACTGCCCTAAACCCTGAAACACCAGCCCCAACACGACCCCCTACACTGCCCGAACACCACTGCACTGCCCTAAACCCTGAAACACCAGCCCCAGGAGGACCCCCTACACTGCCCGAACACCACTGCACTACCCTAAACCCATAAACACCACCCCCAGCACGACCCCCTACACTGCCTGAGCACCACTGCACTGCCCTAAACCCTGAAACACCAGCCCCAGCATGACCCCTACACTGCCCGAACACCACTGCACTGCCCTAAACCCTGAAACACCGCCCCCAGCATGACCCCCTACACTGCACGAACACTACTGCACTGCCCTAAACCTTGAAACACCAGCCCCAGCAAGACCCCCTACACTGCCCGAACACCACTGCACTGCCCTAAACCCTGAAACATCACCCCCAGCAAGACCCCCTACACTGCCCTAACACCACTGCCCTAAACCCTGAAACACCACCCCCAGCAAGACCCCCTACACTGCCCGAACAACACTGCAGTGCCCTAAACCCTAAAACACCACCCCCAGCACGACCCCCTACACTGCCCGAACACCACTGCTCTGCCCAAAACCCTGAAACACCAGCCCCAGCACGACCCCCTACACTGCCTGAAAAGCACTGCACTGCCCTAAACCCTGAAACACCAGCCCCAGCACGATCCCCTACACTGCCCGAACACCACTGCACTGCCCTAAACCCTGAAACACCAGCCCCAGCACGACCCCTACACTGCCCGAACACCACTGCACTGCCCTAAACCCTCAAACACCAGCCCCAGCACGACCCCCTACACTGCCCGAACACCACTGCACTACCCTAAACCCTGAAACACCAGCCCCAGCAAGACCCCCTACACTGCCCGAACACCACTGCACTGCCCTAAACCCTGAAACACCAGCCCCAGCAAGACCCCCTACACTGCCCGAACACCACTGCACTGCCCTAAACCCTGAAACACCACCCCCAGCAAGACCCCCTACACTGCCCGAACACCACTGCGCTGCCCTAAATGCTGAAACATCAGCCCCAGCAAGACCCCCAACACTGCGCGAACACCATTGCACTGCCCTAAACCCTGAAACACCACCCCCAGCAAGACCCCCTACACTGCCCGAACATCACTGCACTAAACCCGGAAACACCAGCCCCAGCAAGACCACCTACACTGCCCAAACACCACTGCACTGCCCAAAACCCTGAAACACCACCCCCAGCACAACACCCTACACTGCCCGAACACCACTGTACTGCCCTAAACCCTGAAACACCACCCCCAGCACGACCCCTACACTGCCCGAACACCACTGCACTGCCCTAAACCCTGAAACACCACCCCCTGCACGACCCCCTACACTGCCCGAACACCACTGCACTGCCCTAAACCCTAAAACTCTACCCCCAGCATGACCCCCTACACTGCCCGAACACCACTGCACTGCCCTAAACCCTGACTCACCACCCCCTGCACGACCCCTACACTGCCCGAGCACCACTGCCTGCACTACCTAAACCCAGAAACACCACCCCCAGCACGACCCCTACACTGCCCGAGCACCACTGCCTGCACTGCCCTAAACCCTGAAACACCAGACCCAGCATGACCCCTACACTGCCTGAACACTACTGCACTGCCCTAAACCATGAAACACCATCCCCAGCACGACCCCTACGCTGCACGAACACCACTGCACTGCCCTAAACCCTAAAAAACTACCCCTAGCAAGACCCCCTACACTGCCCGAACACCACTGCACTGCCCTAAACCCTGAAACACCAGCCCCAGCACGAACCCCTACACTGCCCAAACACCACTGCACTACCCTAAACCCAGAAACACCACCCCCAGCACGACCCCTACACTGCCCGAGCGCCACTGCCTGCACTGCCCTAAACCCTGAAACACCAGCCTCAGCATGACCCCTACACTGCCTGAACACTATTGCACTGCCCTAAACCATGAAACACCATCCCCAGCACGACCCCCTACGCTGCACGAACACCACTGCACTGTCTTAAACCCTGAAAAACTACCCCTAGCAAGACCCCCTACACTGCCCGAACACCACTGCACTGCCCTAAACCCTAAAACACCAGCCCCAGCACGACCCCCTACACTGCCCGAACACCACTGCACTGCCCTAAACCCTGAAACACCAGCCCCAGCACGACCCCTACACTGCCCGAACACCACTGCACTGCCCTAAACCCTGAAACACCAGCCCCAGGAGGACCCCCTACACTGCCCGAACACCACTGCACTACCCTAAACCCATAAACACCACCCCCAGCACGACCCCCTACACTGCCTGAGCACCACTGCACTGCCCTAAACCCTGAAACACCAGCCCCAGCATGACCCCCTACACTGCCCGAACACCACTGCACTGCCCTAAACCCTGAAACACCGCCCCCAGCATGACCCCCTACACTGCACGAACACTACTGCACTGCCCTAAACCTTGAAACACCAGCCCCAGCAAGACCCCCTACACTGCCCGAACACCACTGCACTGCCCTAAACCCTGAAACATCACCCCCAGCAAGACCCCCTACACTGCCCTAACACCACTGCCCTAAACCCTGAAACACCACCCCCAGCAAGACCCCCTACACTGCCCGAACAACACTGCAGTGCCCTAAACCCTAAAACACCACCCCCAGCACGACCCCCTACACTGCCCGAACACCACTGCTCTGCCCAAAACCCTGAAACACCAGCCCCAGCACGACCCCCTACACTGCCCGAACACCACTGCACTGCCCTAAACCCTGAAACACCACCCCCAGCACGACCCCTACACTGCCCGAACACCACTGCACTGCCCTAAACCCTGAAACACCACCCCCAGCACGATCGCCTACACTGCCTGAAAACCACTGCACTGCCCTAAACCCTGAAACACCAGCCCCAGCACGATCCCCTACACTGCCCGAACACCACTGCACTGCCCTAAACCCTGAAACACCAGCCCCAGCACGACCCCTACACTGCCCGAACACCACTGCACTGCCCTAAACCCTCAAACACCAGCCCCAGCACGACACCCTACACTGCCCGAACACAACTGCACTACCCTAAACCCTGAAACACCAGCCCCAGCAAGACCCCTACACTGCCCGAACACCACTGCACTGCCCTAAACCCTGAAACACCAGCCCCAGCAAGACCCCCTACACTGCGCGAACACCACTGCACTGCCCTAAACCCTGAAACACCACCCCCAGCAAGACCCCTACACTGCCCGAACACCACTGCGCTGCCCTAAACGCTGAAACATCAGCCCCAGCAAGACCCCCAACACTGCGCGAACACCATTGCACTGCCCTAAACCCTGAAACACCACCCCCAGCAAGACCCCCTACACTGCCCGAACACCACTGCACTAAACCCGGAAACACCAGCCCCAGCAAGACCACCTACACTGCCCAAACACCACTGCACTGCCCAAAACCCTGAAACACCACCCCCAGCACGACACCCTACACTGCCCGAACACCACTGTACTGCCCTAAACCCTGAAACACCACCCCCAGCACGACCCCTACACTGCCCGAACACCACTGCACTGCCCTAAACCCTGAAACACCACCCCCTGCACGACCCCCTACACTGCCCGAACACCACTGCACTGCCCTAAACCCTAAAACTCTACCCCCAGCATGACCCCCTACACTGCCCGAACACCACTGCACTGCCCTAAACCCTGACTCACCACCCCCTGCACGACCCCCTACACTGCCCGAACACCACTACACTGCCCTAAACCCAGAAACACCACCCCCAGCACGACCCACTACACTGCCCGAACACCACTGCACTGCCCTAAACCCTGAAACACCAGCCCCTGCACGACCCCCTACACTGCCCGAACACCACTGCACTGCCCTAAACCCTGAAACACCACCCCCAGCACGACCCCTACACTGCCTGATCACCACTGCCATAAACCCTGAAACACCACCCCCAGCAAGACCCCCTACACTGCCGGAATACCACTGCACTGCCCTAAAGCCTGAAACACCACCTCCAACACAACCCCCTACACTGCCTGAACACCATTGCTCTGCCCTAAACCCTGAAACACTGCCCCCAGCAAGACCCCCTACACTGCCCGAACACCACTGCACTGCCCTAAACCCTGAAACACCACCCCCAGCACGACCCCTACACTGCCCGAACACCATTGCACTGCCCTAAACCCTGAAACACCACCCCCTGCACGACCCCCTACACTGCCCAAAAACTACTGCACTGCCCTAAACCCTGAAACACCGCCCCCAGCACGACCCCCTACACTGCCCGAACACCATTGCACTGCCCTAAACCCTGAAACATCACCCCCATCAAGACCCCCTACACTGCCCAAACACCACTGCCCTAAACCCTGAAACACCACCCCCAGCAAGACCCCTACACAGCCCGAACAACACTGCAGTGCCTAAACCCTAAAACACCACCCCCAGCACGACCCCCTACACTGCCCGAAAACCACGGCTCTGCCCAAAACCCTGAAACACCAGCCCCAGCACGACCCCCTTCACTGCCCGAACACGACTCCACTGCCCTAAACCCTGAAACACCACCCCCAGCACGACCGCCTACACTGCCTGAAAACCACTGCACTGCCCTAAACCCTGAAACACCAGCCCCAGCACGACCCCCTACACTGCCTGAACACCACTGCACTGCCCTAAACCCTCAAACACCAGCCCCAGCATGACCCCCTACACTGCCCGAACACCACTGCACTACCTTAAACCCTGAAACACCAGCCCCAGCAAGACCCCCTACACTGCCCGAACACCACTGCGCTGCCCTAAACGCTGAAACATCAACCCCAGCAAGACCACCTACACTGCGCGAACACCATTGCACTGCCCTAAACCCTGAAACACCACCCCCAGCAAGACCCCCTACACTGCCCGAACACCACTGCACTAAACCCGGAAACACCAGCCCCAGCAAGACCACCTACACTGCCCCAACACCACTGCACTGCCCAAAACCCTGAAACACCACCCCCAGCACGACACCCTACACTGCCCGAACACCACTGCACTGCCCTAAACCCTGAAACACCACCCCCAGCACGACCCCTACACTGCCCGAACACCACTGCACTGCCCTAAACCATGAAACACCACCCCCCTGCACGACCCCCTACACTGCCCGAACACCACTGCACTGCCCTAAACCCTAAAACTCTACCCCCAGCATGACCCCCTACACTGCCCGAACACCACTGCACTGCCCTAAACCCTGACTCACCACCCCCTGCACGACCCCCTACACTGCCCGAACACCACTACGCTGCCCTAAACCCAGAAACACCACCCCCAGCACGACCCCCTACACTGCCCAAACACCACTGCACTGCCCTAAACCCTGAAACACCACCCCCAGCACGACCCCCTACACTGCCCAAACACCACTGCACTGCCCTAAACCCTGAAACACCACCCCCAGCACGACCCCCTACACTGCCCGAACACCACTGCACTGCCCTAAACCCTGAAACACCAGCCCCAGCACGAACCCCTACACTGCCCAAACACCACTGCACTACCCTAAACCCAGAAACACCACCCCCAGCACGACCCCCTACACTGCCCGAGCACCACTGCCTGCACTGCCCTAAACCCTGAAACACCAGCCCCAGCATGACCCCTACACTGCCTGAACACTACTGCACTGCCCTAAACTATGAAACACCATCCCCAGCACGACCCCTACACTGCCACGAACACCACTGCACTGCCCTAAACCCTGAAAAACTACCCCTAGCAAGACCCCTACACTGCCACGAACACCACTGCACTGCCCTAAACCCTAAAACACCAGCCCCAGCACGACCCCCTACACTGCCCAAACACCACTGCACTGCCCTAAACCCTGAAACACCAGCCCCAGCACGACCCCTACACTGCCCGAACACCACTGCACTACCCTAAACCCATAAACACCACCCCCAGCACGACCCCCTACACTGCCTGAGCACCACTGCACTGCCCTAAACCCTGAAACACCAGCCCCAGCATGACCCCCTACACTGCCCGAACACCACTGCCCTAAACCCTGAAACACCAGCCCCAGCATGACCACCTACACTGCACGAACACCACTGCACTGCCCTAAACCCTGAAACACCACCCCCTGCATGACCCACTACACTGCCCGAACACCACTGCACTGCCCTAAACCCTGAAACACCATTACCCCTGCACGACCCCCTACTCTGCCCGAACACTACTGCACTGGCCTAAACCCTGAAACACCATCCCCAGCACAACACCCTACACTGCACGAACACCCCTGCACTGCCCTAAACCCTGAAACACTACCCCCAGCAAGACCCCCTACACTGCCCGAACACCACTGCACTGCCCTAAACCCTGAAACATCACCCCCACCAAGACCCCCTACACTGCCCGAACACCACTGCCCTAAACCCTGAAACACCACCCCCAGCAAGACCCCTACACTGCCCGAACACCACTGCACTGCCCTAAACCCTGAAACACCAGCCCCAGCACGACCCCTACATTGCCCGAACACCACTGCACTGCCCTAAACCCTGAAACACCACCCCTGCATGACCCACTACACTGTCCGAACACCACTGCACTGCCCTAAACCCTGAAACACCACCCCCAGCACGACCCCCTACACTGCCCGAAAACCATTGCACTGCCCTAAACCCTGAAACACCACCCCCTGCACGACCCCTACACTGCCCGAACACTACTGCACTGCCCTAAACCCTGAAACACCGCCCCCAGCATGACACCCTACACTGCACGAACACTACTGCACTGCCTAAACCCTGAAACACTACCCCCAGCAAGACCCCCTACACTGCCCGAACACCACTGCACTGCCCTAAACCCTGAAACATCACCCCCAGCAAGACCCCTACACTGCCCGAACACCACTGCCCTAAACCCTGAAACACCACCCCCAGCAAGACCCCTACACTGCCCGAACAACACTGCAGTGCCCTAAACCCTAAAACACCACCCCCAGCACGACCCCCTACACTGCCCGAACACCACTGCTCTGCCCAAAACCCTGAAACACCAGCCCCAGCACGACCCCTACACTGCCCAAACACCACTGCACTGCCCTAAACCCTGAAACACCACCCCAGCACGACCCCCTACACTGCCCGAACACCACTGAACTGCCCTAAACCCTGAAACACCACCCCCAGCACGACCGCCTACACTGCCTGAAAACCACTGCACTGCCCTAAACCCTGAAACACCAGCCCCAGTACGACCCCCTACACTGCCCGAACACCACTGCACTGCCCTAAACCCTCAAACACCAGCCCCAGCACGACCCCTACACTGCCCGAACACCACTGCACTACCCTAAACCCTGAAACACCAGCCCCAGCAAGACCCCCTACACTGCCCGAACACCACTGCACTGCCCTAAACCCTGAACCACCAGCCCCAGCAAGACCCCCTACACTGCCCGAACACCACTGCACTGCCCTAAACCCTGAAACACCACCCCCAGCAAGACCCCTACACTGCCCGAACACCACTGCGCTGCCCTAAACTCTGAAACATCAGCCCCAGCAAGACCCCCTACACTGCGCGAACACCATTGCACTGCCCTAAACACTGAAACACCACCCCCAGCAAGACCCCCTACACTGCCCGAACACCACTGCACTAAACCCGGAAACACCAGCCCCAGCAAGACCACCTACACTGCCCGAACACCACTGCACTGCCCAAAACCCTGAAACACCACCCCCAGCACGACACCCTACACTGCCCGAATACCACTGCACTGCCCTAAACCCTGAAACACCACCCCCAGCACGACCCCTACACTGCCCGAACACCACTGCACTGCCCTAAACCCTGAAACACCACCCCCTCCACGACCCCTATACTGCCCGAACACCACTGCACTGCCCTAAACCCTAAAACTCTACCCCCAGCATGACCCCCTACACTGCCCGAACACCACTGCACTGCCCTAAAACCTGACTCACCACCCCCCGCACGACCCCCTACACTGCCCGAACACCACTACACTGCCCTAAAGCCAGAAACACCACCCCCAGCTCGACCCCCTACACTGCCCAAACACCACTGCACTGCCCTAAACCCTGAAACACCACCCCCAGCACGACCCCCTACACTGCCCGAACACCACTGCACTGCCCTAAACCCTGAAACACCAGCCCCTGCACGACCCCCTACACTGCCCGAACACCATTGCACTGCACTAAACCCTGAAACACCACCCCCAGCACGACCCCCTACACTGCCTGAACACCACTGCCCTAAACCCTGAAACACCAACCCCAGCAAGACCCCCTACACTGCCCGAATACCACTGCACTGCCCTAAAGCCTGAAACACCACCTCCAACACAACCCCATACACTGCCTGAACACCATTGCTCAGCCCTAAACCCTGAAACACTGCCCCCAGCAAGACCCCTACACTGCCCGAACACCACTGCACTGCCCTAAACCCTGAAACATCACCCCCAGCAAGACCCCTACACTGCCCGAACACCACTGCCCTAAACCCTGAAACACCACCCCCAGCACGACCCCTACACTGCCCGAACACCACTACACTGCCCTAAACCCAGAAACACCACCCCCAGCACGACCCCCTACACTGCCCAAACACCACTGCACTGCCCTAAACCCTGAAACACCACCCCAGCACGACCCCTACACTGCCCGAACACCACTGCACTGCCCTAAACCCTGAAACACCAGCCCCTGCACGACCCCTACACTGCCCGAACACCATTGCACTGCCCTAAACCCTGAAACACCACCCCCAGCACGACCCCCTACACTGCCTGAACACCACTGCCCTAAACCCTGAAACACCAACCCCAGCAAGACCCCTACACTGCCCAAACACCACTGCACTGCCCTAAAGCCTGAAACACCCCCAGCACGACCCCTACACTTCTCGAACACCACTGCCCTGCCCTAAACCCTGAAACACCACCCCCAGCACGACCCCCTACACTGCCCGAACACCACTGCTCTGCCCAAAACACTGAAACACCAGCCCCAGCATGTCCCCTACACTGCCCGAACACCACTGCACTGCCCTAAACCCTGAAACACCATCCCCAGCACGACCCCCTACACTGCACAAACACCACTGCACTGCCCTAAACCCTGAAAAACTACCCCCAGCAAGACCCCTACACTGCCCGAACACCACTGCACTGCCCTAAACCCTGAAACATCACCCCCAGCAAGACCCCCTACACTGCCCGAACACCACTGCCCTAAACCCTGAAACACCACCACCAGCAATACCCCCTACACTGCCCGAACACCACTGCACTGCCCTAAACCCTGAAACACCAGCCCCAGCACGACCCCTACACTGCCCGAACACCACTGCACTGCCCTAAACCCTGAAACACCACCCTGTGCATGACCCCTACACTGCCCGAACACCACTGCACTGCCCTAAACCCTGAAACACCAGCCCCAGCATGACCCCTACACTGCCCGAACACCACTGCACTCCCTAAACCAGAAACACCACCCCCAGCACGACCCCCTACACTGCCCAAACACCACTGCACTGCCCTAAACCCTGAAACACCACCCCCAGCACGACCCCCTACACTGCCCGAACACCACTGCACTGCCCTAAACCCTGAAACACCAGCCCCTGCACGACCCCCTACACTGCCCGAACACCATTGCACTGCCCTAAACCCTGAAACACCACCCCCAGCACGACCCCCTACACTGCCTGAACACCACTGCCCTAAACCCTGAAACACCAACCCCAGCAAGACCCCTACACTGCCCGAATACCACTGCACTGCCCTAAAGCCTGAAACACCACCTCCAACACAACCCCCTACACTGCCTGAACACCATTGCTCAGCCCTAAACCCTGAAACACTGCCCCCAGCAAGACCCCCTACACTGCCCGAACACCACTGCACTGCCCTAAACCCTGAAACATCACCCCCAGCAAGACCCCTACACTGCCCGAACACCACTGCCCTAAACCCTGAAACACCACCCCCAGCACGACCCCCTACACTGCCCGAACACCACTACACTGCCCTAAACCCAGAAACACCACCCCCAGCACGACCCCCTACACTGCCCAAACACCACTGCACTGCCCTAAACCCTGAAACACCACCCCAGCACGACCCCCTACACTGCCCGAACACCACTGCACTGCCCTAAACCCTGAAACACCAGCCCCTGCACGACCCCCTACACTGCCCGAACACCATTGCACTGCCCTAAACCCTGAAACACCACCCCCAGCACGACCCCCTACACTGCCTGAACACCACTGCCCTAAACCCTGAAACACCAACCCCAGCAAGACCCCCTACACTGCCCAAACACCACTGCACTGCCCTAAAGCCTGAAACACCCCCCCAGCACGACCCCCTACACTTCTCGAACACCACTGCCCTGCCCTAAACCCTGAAACACCACCCCCAGCACAACCCCCTACACTGCCCGAACACCACTGCTCTGCCCAAAACACTGAAACACCAGCCCCAGCATGTCCCCCTACACTGCCCGAACACCACTGCACTGCCCTAAACCCTGAAACACCATCCCCAGCACGACCCCTACACTGCACAAACACCACTGCACTGCCCTAAACCCTGAAAACTACCCCAGCAAGACCCCCTACACTGCCCGAACACCACTGCACTGCCCTAAACCCTGAAACATCACCCCCAGCAAGACCCCTACACTGCCCGAACACCACTGCCCTAAACCCTGAAACACCACCCCCAGCAATACCCCCTACACTGCCCGAACACCACTGCACTGCCCTAAACCCTGAAACACCAGCCCCAGCACGACCCCCTACACTGCCCGAACACCACTGCACTGCCCTAAACCCTGAAACACCACCCTGTGCATGACCCCCTACACTGCCCGAACACCACTGCACTGCCCTAAACCCTGAAACACCAGCCCCAGCACGACCCCCTACACTGCCCGAACACCACTGCACTCCCTAAACCCTGAAACACAACCCCCAGCCACGACCCCTACACTACCCGAACACCACTGCACTACCCTAAACCCTAAAACACTCCCCCAGCATGACCCCCTACACTGCCCGAACACCACTGCACTGCCCTAAACCCTAAAACACTCCCCCAGCATGACCCCCTACACTACCCAAACACCACTGCACTGCCCTAAACCCTAAAACACTCCCCCAGCATGACCCCCTGCACGACCCAAACACCACTGCACTGCCCTAAACCCTGAAACACCACCCCCAGCAAGACCCCCTACACTGCCCGAACACCACTGCACTGCCCTAAACCCTGAAACACCACCCCCAGCACGACCCAGCTACACTGCCCGAACACCACTGCACTACCCTAAACCCTAAAACACGACCTCCTACACTACACAAAGACCACTGCACTGCCTAAACCCTAAAACACTACCCCCAGCACGACCCCTACACTACACAAACACCACTGCACTACCCTAAACCCTAAAACACTACCCCCAGCACGAACCCCTACACTACCCAAACACCACTGCACTACCCTAAACCCTAAAACACTACCCCAGCAGTACCCCTACACTACCCAAACACCACTGCACTACCCTAAACCCTAAACCACTACCCACAGCACAACCCCCTACACTACCCAAACACCACTGTAATACCCTAAACCCTAAAACACTCCCCCAGCACGACTCCCTACACTGCCCGAACACCACTGCACTAAACCCTGAAACACCACCCCCAGCAAGACCACCTACACTGGCCGAACACCACTGCACTGCCCTAAACCCTGAAACACCACCCCTGCATGACCCCTACACTGCCCAAACACCACTGCACTGCCCTAAACCCTGAAACACCACCCCCTGCATGACCCCCTACACTGCCCGAACACCACAGCACTGCCCTAAACCCTAAAACACCACCCCTCAGCACGACACCCTACACTGCCCAAACACCAGTGCACTGCCCTAAACCCTGAAACACCGCCCCCAGCACGACCCCCTACACTGCCCAAACACCACTGCACTGCCCTAAACCCTGAAACACCACCCCTGCACGACCCCCTACACTGCCGGAACACCACTGCACTGCCCTAAACCCTGAAACACCACCCCCAGCACGACCCCCTACACTGCCCGAACACCACTGCACTGCCCTAAACCCTGAAACATCACCCCAGCAAGACCCCTACACTGCCTGAACACCACTGCCCTAAACCCTGAAACACCACCCCCAGCAAGACCCCTACACTGCCCGAACACCACTGCACTGCCCTAAACCCTGAAACACCACCTCCAGCACAACCCCCTACACTGCCTGAACACCATTGCTCTGCCCTAAACCCTGAAACACCACCCCCAGCACGACCCCTACACTACCCAAACACCACTGCACTGCCTAAACCCTAAAACACTACCCCCCGCATGACCCCTACACTACCCAAACACCAATGCACTACCCTAATCCATAAAACACTACCCCCGCACGACCCCTACACTACCCAAAGACCACTGCACTACCCTAATCCATAAAACACTACCCCCGCACGACTCCTACACTACCCAAAGACCACTGCACTACCCTAAACCCTAAAACACTACCCCCGCACGACTCCCTACACTACCCAAAGACCACTGCACTACCCTAAACCCTAAAACACGACCTCCTACACTACACAAACACCACTGCACTACCTAAACCCTAA
The DNA here is from genome assembly GCA_963921515.1 of Calotriton arnoldi. Classification (NCBI taxonomy): domain Eukaryota; kingdom Metazoa; phylum Chordata; class Amphibia; order Caudata; family Salamandridae; genus Calotriton; species Calotriton arnoldi. The sequence continues at coordinate 13,216 of CAWUFW010030700.1, forward strand.
AACACTACCCCCTACCCTACACAAACACCACAGCACTACTCTAAACCCTAAAAACTACCCCAGCACGAACCCCTACACTACCCAAACACCACTGCACTACCTTAAACCCTAAAACACTACCCCCATCAGTACCCCCTACACTGACCAAACACCACTGCACTACCCTAAACCCTAAAACACTACCCCCAGCAGTACCCCCTACAATACCCAAACACTATTGCACTACCCTAAACCCTAAAACACTACCCCCAGCAGTACCCCCTACACTACCCAAACACCACTGCACTACCCTGAATCACTACCCCAGCACGACCCCCTACACTACACAAACACCACTGCACTACCCTAAACCCTAAAACACTACCCCCAGCACGACCCTCTTCACTACCTAAACACAACTGCACAATTTGTTACAGGCGTTGCAACGCAGGCCTGTGGTGCTTACGGGAAGTACCTGGTGGGCTAGTTGGGCCCCAGGGACCCTCAGGATTCAAGGTGACCTAATCCCCCAACTTAAACCGCTCCACGGGGCGCGTTTGCACAGTGGTGAAGGGAGGGGGCGGGGCCTCATGTGACATGTGCGCAAACACGCCCTGTGGTGCGTTTTAAGTTGGGGAATTAATTCCTTTGAATCCTGAGGGACCCCGGGGCCAACTAGCCCACCAGGTACCTTCAGTAAGCACAACGGAGTTGCGTTGCAGAGAGGAGAAAAAGGTGCGTGGCCTCGGAACGCCTCTCTGCAACTCAGCTCTGTGGTCCTAACTGTAGGTACCTGGGGGCTAGTTGGGCTCCAGCGACCCTCAGGATTCAAGGGACTTAATCCGCGACTTAAAAGCGCGCCACGGGGCGCGTTTGCACACATGTCACCTCAGGCCCCCTCCCTTCACCACTGTGCAAACGCGCCCTGTAGCGCGTTTTAAGAGGTAGTTTTAATACCCCTGCCCTATTATGTACTAGGGACTTGCAGAGGAGGTCATGCTAATCACAGGGGTACCCCAACGCATAGTGTTCCCTAGTGTATGTAGGTGTTTTCACTATATTCTAAGTGTCTTTTAGCATAGCACTGGCTCTGGTTAGTTAGAGTCAGTTACCACCAGTACCCTTCTGAAAAAGTTGTGGGCACAGGATGATTTTGCAACTAGGCCTCTTTCTGCTCCTCTGTTGGTTCTTTCTGCACATCTTTTGCTTCTTTCTGTGCGTTTTTTCTTCTTTCTTCACATGTCCTACCTCTGTAGGCATAGTTAGAAACTAGCATTTAAAAACCTTTGAAATTCACTTAAAAATCATAGGTTTCAGGCACGTTATAGTTAGAAATTAGCATTTAAAAAACCTTTGAAATTCACTGAAAAAACCATAGGTTTCAGACACGTTATAATTAGAAATTAGCATTTAAAAAACCTTTGAAATTCACTGAAAAAACCATAGGTTTTAGGGACAGTTATAGTTAGTTGGACATTTCACTTGTACAAAACCATAGAAATTCCCCGTTATAGTTAGTTCAGCTAACTATAACTCGCGCCCAGCAATGCACTGCTGATGACGTCACATATTACATCACTCATGACATGGTCAGTGACATCACTGATGACATCACTGATGACATCTCAAATGACATCACTGATGACATCATCCATGTGATAATTTCATGCATCTTCTCACACCCTAATATAACTTTTGATGCACCCACTCTAAATTACAGACTGCCATTCTCAAAACCATAGACACTCCAACACCAAAAACTACATACCCACTCACTGATTCTTAGGTCTACACACACATCCACTCACTCACTTGTACAGTCACTCATACTTACAGTCACTCAGTACAGGACTATCATATGCACTCATACACCTATATAAACACTCACACACCCCCACTCATCCATAGAGGTACTCACACACCTAGTCAGTCATGCAAAAAATGTATTACACACCCATTTACTCACCTATACAGTTATACACACACCAGCTCACTTACTCATACAAATAAGAGCACATTCTTACGCTCTTATACAATAACTGATACAAGCACACACGCATCCATACAGCCACTCTCACTATCACACACTATCACTTATAGCCATTTAAATACTCTAACACACATATATACTGCCTTTTACATATGTAGTTACTCGCACATGTACCACTGAGATATACATTCACTCACTAACACACCCATACACACACTCACCCACCCAAGCAGTCCATCACAGATGCACTCTTGAAATCATGCACCCAGTGAATCACCCACTCACACATCTATGTACAGAGTCACACACACCCCACCCAGTCAAACACTCAGACAGCCATACAGATACTCAGAGAATCAATCAATAACCCATATAGACACTCATGTAGCTATTCGCAAATCCATGCATCCACTTACACACCAACAAACAGACGGATACAGACATTCACACAGTTTAGCCACTAACCCATGCATTCAGTAAGATACGTTTAATCACTCACTTGTAGAGTCAGTCACTCACGTACTAAATCATCCATTCAGACACTTATACACCCACTCATTCTTCAATATGCCTTTCCCTATATATATTAAACATATTTAAACTTTACAGAAACACACAGTTACTGGATGATGTCATCAGTGATGTCATCAGTGATGTCATTTGAGATGTCATCAGTGATGTCACTGACCATGTCATGAGTGATGTAATATGTGACGTCATCAGCAGTGCATTACGGGGGCGCGAGTTATAGTTAGCTGAACTAACTATAACGGGGAATTTCTATGGTTTTGTACGAGTGAAATGTCCAACTAACTATAACTGTCCCTAAAACCTATGGTTTTTTCAGTGAATATATAGATATATAATGCCAGCAGAGGATCAATACATGCGACTACATCCAACTCGGATCTAAGCTCAGCATTAGAAAGCAAGACTGAACTTGATGCCCGCGACCTCCAGGCAAAACGTATACCAGCCAAAATATTGCTAGCTGAGGAGGTGGATTTTTGGTGCTGGGAGCGCAGACAGACACTGCGCCCAAGAAATCAAACTCACAAACAAGGACAAACAGATCCACAAGGCGCCGTGAGAGGCGGGAAGCAAAGCGATGGAGAAGCCAAAAAACAAACCCAGAGGAAATGGAAACGCAAATAACAAATGAACTCACTAATAGTCAAACTATTATAAATCTTGCAAAAGTGGGTTTGAATAAGGCGGAGGAGCAACTTCTAGCTCTCGGATTGTCATACTGTCCCGAGAGCACATTCAATTATGCATCCACAAGAATGGACATTTTCAAGACAGTGCGCAGATTAAAATTGAAAAAGTATTTTCTGTTACAAAATAAACTAGTGAACAGAACTTCAAATAGTCAATTGGTTCAACCCCCACCTATATCCCCTCCACTCAACCTCACAGCAACGGACATGCCGATCCTAAGGGACATGCAGGACCTGTTGAACGAGAATATCACCGCAACACAAGAGCAGGAGGAAAGAGACTCCACCAACACAGGGGCTGATCGAAATACTGAAAATACACCCTTTAAACCTCGCTCCACCTTCAACAACATCACACAGA